>CAHIKZ030004817.1:2315000-2357500 GCA_903632075.3 Acanthosepion pharaonis | reverse complement strand
ATCTTCATTAATTCAGATATAGGATGAAGAGGTCTAGGAAGATAATATTGTGCATATTGCCCATGTTCAGATTGTCTGTATTACTTGAGCAGGTAAAATATTGATTTTTTTCCCAGGGCTTAAAACTGTCTAATAGTACATTTCTTTATCTACCACACAGGCCGAAAATAATATAGAAATATTTTCCCAGCTTTCACACGGCACGAATTCAAATAAAAGAGAATCGATACAGAAAGATTCTTTATCTACGACCTTTCTGAGTGGTGTAGATTTGTTATTTTTATTTACAATGATGTTCACCTTTTACAAGACCCGAGAGCCACTCGAGACAGAGTAAGAGGTACAGTTTATGGGTATATGCGGTGAATATAACTGTTAAACTTAGACTTGAACAGTATAAGATTGTAGAGATCTGTAAAGCATGAAGTGGTCTAGGAAGATAATATTGTGCATATTGCCCATGTTCAAATTGTCTGTATTACTTGAGCAGGTAAAATATTGATTTTTTTCCCAGGGCTTAAAACTGTGAAGGTAGTTTGCTACAATATGCGCAGCATTGCAGATTTTAGCTCTGAAGGTTAGAACTGTTGGAAATAATGTATGTAGTTTGTCTGAGCACTGTCCATAGAAATCGAGAAAGAGACACGTGGAACTATCCTGAAACCAACGTTAGTGTAATATTATAGTAGAGTGGGGCGCATTTTATGCGATATTTTAATGAATATAAATCTCTTAGTGACGAGTCAGTTTAAAAAAAAAACAGTTAATGTCTACCGGCCTAGAAAACAGATATTTTCAATGGGGTCGGGAATGCATTCCTTTTATAAAGAGAACAATTTACGGCTTTCGATTAAATAAACGGATTATTTCGAATTTTCCTGAAAGTTAACAAAAATTGATGAAAGCCGGACGTTACAGCGAGCAAAACCTTGTGATATTAACAACAAAGATAGTGATATTTTTATCCTAAAGTATCATGACTACTTCAAGCTACGTTGTCGTCACTTTAGTTTTATTCTTCAAACCCTTCGTTCCATCGTAAATAACAGTTACTTGCATTATTTGCGTACGGCTTATTGTTCTCATCTTTGTTTTCTTTAAAAAAAAAAACCTTTCGGCTGTTATATCACCTGGCCTTCATCAGTTGTATGAAGATCCGATTAACCCACAGCGAATTCTGAATTGAACCCTTTATTTAATCTACAGGAGTAGACTGTAGACATTCCACTGCTCATGTCCAGTGATATCCTGTCTAGTTCTTAATTATTCTTCTGTTTCGTTATTGCTCGCCCTGTTCCCTTGAGTCATGTCACTAAATTCCCTAAGAAACGGTTTAATCACCTAGGCTACTAACTGTCAAGTCAGGTTTTTTTTACATTTTTCATGGCAATTTTTCGGATGAGCTCTTCGCTATGGCATCTAGATTTTATGAATTTAAACGCAGGACTAGACTGACGACGTCTTCTCATCAATTTACAGTTGATTTGCTTAAATGTAAACGTAAGTTCTATGCTAACAGTTTCTTTTCTCGCACTTCTTGCTTGTGGATCTTTCTCCTGGCTCCATGCGTTCCAGTCAGTTTTAATCTTTAAAAATGTAAGAGCAATGTCAATCGCTATCATTTTTCCTCCTTTTTAATCTTCTTTTGTTTTCATTCATTAGTAATGTTTCTGTTTTTTAGTTTTTTTTTAATTCTTCCACACCCAGGAAACACCTTGTGTCGTCATGCCATTGCATCTTCCTTGGGGAGAACTCGAATAAAAAGATAAAGAAACAAAGGTAATAACTTGGCGTATATTTAACATGCTTATTAAATTGAGGCTTCGTTTTATAAATTCCGATAACGGTTTTTATTAAAAATATTTAACATAAGCATGGAAAATTTGATGTGATTTATCTCGGATGTTTTGGACAGAAATTCTCTTGAAGAATTTCCTATTTAATTTGATTTTGACGGTATGATTTGGATTATATAAAGCAATTACTATTTGTATCTTGGTGGCATACAATTTGTATCTTGATGGGACACACTTGGTATCTTGCTTGAATACCATTTGTATTTTAGTGGTATAAAATGTGTATCTTGGTGAAATATAGTCTCCATCTAGGTAGGATACAGCTGGTATTTGTATCTTTGTGAGATACAGTTTGAATCAAGGTAGGATAGAGCTGGTATCTTGGACGAATACAACTTGTATCTTGGTGGGATACAGTTTGTGCTTGGATACCATTTGTATTTTAGTGGGATAAAATTTGTATCTTGGTGAGATACAACGGAGCTCACAGATTATAAGCTTTCACCTATCCATATTAAAGGCAAGAAAACATTGCTCAGTATAAAGTTTCTGAAATGCCATCTGTTGAGTAGAAAAGAAAATAGGGAAATATGGGAGAATGTGCGGACATTAACTGGAAAGGATATCAAAACAAATGTATGCCCATGTGCTCCACGCTTGGGGAAATTTCTTTCGTCTTTTGGCTTTCTTGTTCTCGGGGATCTTCTAAATTTTAAATGCAACGCCACTCCCCATCTTCTGTCTCTATGAATTTTTTGGGCCTCTCTGTTCACTTTTTTTATCGTATCTACTTCATGTGATGTGGTAAAGCCACTAAGACACAAAGGGTTACTGGGTGTAGGAGAATTAGGAAACATACAGCATTTTAAGGTGTGAGAAAAATAGATGAGTAATCAGGAAGACAGTAAAATTGGAATTGATTTAAATTTTGGGAAGCATGCGACAGGAAGAGAGTTCTGCAAGCGACAAGTGCGATAAAAGAAACTATTAGCATATGTAGAATAACATTACAATAAACAGCACTTACCGGCGTAAGGGTCCCAGCTAGCGTCCAGCTGGCATACAAAAATAAAGCAGGTTGTAACTTAATACAAACCCTGCAAACTAACTGATGAATCAAGCTGGTATTTATATAGAAATACCTCCACTCAGGTACCAGCAGTCAATCACAGCCCAAGCAATGGACTATCCCACTTTAGCACAATGAGATGCTCCATGGCACCATAAATAGCGCTTTCTCAAGGTTGAATTATTATTCACTTAGCTTGCTCCACAACTGAGTGTTTATACCGACCACGTGATTTTTCTACAGCATAGAACTTACTGTTACATCAATCCAATTCAACTGTAAATTGATGATACTTTGTTTTCAATGTAATACTGCGATTAAATTCATAAAGTCGAGGTACCATAGAAGGATGTTCATCAGAATAATCACCATGAATAGAAAAGGCACAGGGAAACAACTTTACGGCGGTAGGGAAGTGACTGAAGCCGAGATGACAGGTCAAGACCAATAATATTGCTGAATCTCCTTTGGATCTCCCTCTGTCAACCTGAATGACTTTATCACATTGCGGAATGATTAAAATAAAAGCTAAATTTATTTAAATATTACAGGGTACGGAAAGTAATTGTGATTTATTCAGTCAAGTGCTGTACGTGGTACACGCTTGGTCGATTATGTCTCTTTCGATTCATGGCTGTCTGGGAATAAAATGTTCCCGCAGTAGGCAGCCGTTTCTTCCTGCGGGAGACAGGTTGCCAACCAATGTTTCAGGACACAGTCTGCCATGTTATTTAACCCATAGCTGTAGAGGAATTTATAACTTTCTCCGGTGAATGCAACGAACCCAACTGCAATTCGAACATACTGTTTTATTTGGAAGGATATAGAACAAATTTAAATTAATTTTATGTAATTATCAGAGTGTTCAGAAATTAATAAAAAAAGCTAAAATTATGTAAATATTGGGCGTTTCGGAAATAATTCCGTTTTAATAGGAAGGATTATAAGCCAAATATCAGATAAATTTATGGAAATATAAGGAATTTTGGAATTAATTTCGTCTTCATAGGAATGATTATAAGGCAAATATCAGCTAAATTTATTCAAATATTAGGCGTTTCGGAAATAATTTCGTTTTAATAGGAAGAATTATAAGCCAAATATCAGTTAAATTTATGTAAATATTAGGCCTTTCGGAAATAATTTCGTTTTAATAGCAAGAATTATAAGCCAAATATCAGTTAAATTTATTCAAATATTAGGCATTTTGGAAATAATTTCGTCTTGATAGGAATGATTATAAGCCAAATATCAGTTAAATTTATTCAAATATTAGGCGTTTCGGAAATAATTTCGTTTTAATAGGAAGGATTATAAGCCAAATATCCGTTAATTTTTTTCAAATATTATTTATGAAAAATGCAATCCCCTTTATTACAGACGACTGCAGTTAACAGGAAGATAACTTTTCGATGCTGCGCTTAAAGACATCTGGGTTTTTCTCGAACCCCCACTTGCCCAAAAAAGAGTTTGAAAGACTGTTTCCAAGTTTTCTCTTTACTGAATGTTCCGCAACTTTTGAAATGTTATATTGATCAAAACAAAGGTAAACTTCTAAGGACGAACTCAAGGGAGTATGGTGGATATGGAGAAAACTTCCATCTAATGATCTTTTTTCTTCTTTGCAGAGTGTGTAATACTAGAGAATAACTCATTTTTCGTCAAGGAAACTAACATTCATATCCCAACACCCAGCAAATAGAAAGCAATGACTTTTGTTGTTAAAGTCTTAGTTTTAGTTTAGCGAGGCTTTTTTTCATTTTCCAATAAGCATCTCACTCTTTTCCGTCTACTGTAAAAATTCGGTTCAGATATGAAAGATTGACATTTCTAGTAAAACAAAAGGGGGCAGCAGAATGTGGAACTTTGTTTTCTGCCCAAAACACAAGGAATATGAGAAGACCAAGTTCAGTCTTTGAAAGTTCAAGCTATTACACTCCAAAAAGCACTATTGTTGACCAGAGATTGGCAGCTGATCTCTCCTAGCATTAATACCTCACTCGGGGAAAACTTGTTGGATATATTCAATTTCGCGAATACCAAGCCAGCTATATTCAATTATCACCGTTTGGACCATGATCTATCACCATCAGGTGAACGGATGTTCCCTCAGTGAGGCCCAGTACCTTGAGTTTCTATTGGGACCTAGAACTCAAGTAGAACACGTATGTATGAGTCACCGCTAAAAAAAGGTCGGCTGTACCGCATTCCTCGTGCTATTATGTACATTTACAACAGCCAAATCAGGCCGGAAATGGAGAACTCTAGGCATATTTGGGCAGGTGATGCCCAGTCCTCTATCTTCAGGCTCGATAGAATCCAAATGAGTCTCTGTGTCGTTGTGCGCGACAGATTATTTTCAACCTACAACACCTCTGTCACAGACGAAACGTCACAAGCCTTTCTTTTCCCTATCCCTATTTCCACGATAAGTGCTCAGACAAACTATATTCCTTACTTCGACTCATTCTCATTCCATTGGTAAGATGTAAATTCTACTCGAAGAATTTCTTCCACGAACCGCTTCTTTGCTAAACCGACTCGCAAGCGAATGCTTCCTCGGTTGCTAAAATCTTGATCTATTCCTCTAGACATCCGCAAGAGGCATGGCATGTGTAACTAGAACAATCTACCCAGGTGGACGAAATGAAGGGTTCAATTCGAAATTCCAATCACCTGAAGAAGGCCGGAGCGTACATCAAACGAAATGTGGCGAATATGGCAATGAAGATGAGGACAACAGTCCGAAAAAATATAAATAATATAATTACAATAACTTATCTCAGAAATAAAGACAGATATTCCTCTAGGATAAACCGTTATTTTCTGCGTATCATATTCGTATATAATATATCTCTTATTCTGCAACCCGTTGGCAAGGTGGTTTATTGGGTCAGGACAAAAATTGACCACAACGAGTCTGTTCAGTGCCTGGATGGGTGACTGTTTGAGAATACCAGGTGCTGTAAGCTAGGATATTCCGGTGGTGAAATTGAAAACGACTCGGGATTGGAAGCCGAAGGTCCGCGCTTTAATTCCAGAGAAGTTGAAGTGGGACGGCGTCGTATTCGGAAGAGGCGACCCGCTCCGAGTTCAAGAGTACGTGAACGGCCCCGGGGCCTCCAATCTTTCGCTTTACCGGATGGAATTGCGACGATCGAACGCTAGTTATCCTGAGGGAAACTTCGGAAGGAACCAGCTACTAAACGGCTCGATTGGTCTTTCGCCCCTACACCCGGTTCCGATGATCGATTTTCACGTCTGAGGCGCTTCGGATTTCCACCAGTTTCCTCTGGCTTCATCCCAACCGGTCATCCGCTAAGCGCAAATAACCTTGGGAGGGTTACGAATAAACCTTTTCTACCTCCAGCTATGGATTAACTAATAGGTCTTGTATTAATAAATCATAATTATTTTTTAAAAATCAGTTACAATCAAGAAATAGTTTTTTTAATTTTAAATAACCTACAATAAAGTCGATAAAACTTAAAAAAAAATAAATCCAGCAGACACTCTACTATTTGGCATATACGACTTTTGGGTCAGCTAAATTCTTCTAAATTAGCAGAAAATATTAGTTATCCATGATGATCTAGGTATTTTTCAATTCAGTAATATATCTGTAATTCTTTATATTCCAGTGTACGTACGAAATCAATCAAATACTGTGAAATGGAAGAATATTTTGAAAAATAGCCTACGGGTAATGAACAGATGAAAATGTATTCTCTTTCTTTCTTGTCTGGACAATATTAATTTACGTGTAAATACGGCCTCTGCATAACAATACGCGAGATTAGAATCAAATTGCGAAAGAGGAATCAAATTTCAAGAATCAGTTGCCCACTCGACGTTGACGAGCAGAAACCTAAGAATATTTGCGGTATTGCAAAAATCGATATAAAATGTGCAAGGCACATTGTCGGCTGGCAAACACACCTGTCTCTCATACGTGTGAGACACTCGTTAACGGTGGAACTGTAACAGACACGGAAAATGGGGTCTGCCTCACTACATCACTTTAAAGGGAATTTTCTTTAAGGAGTAGAAAAATACATCAACAATTTTTTTTGTTTTATGTCTGAAGTAGAACTTATTCGCATAATGACATCTAAGGCGCTTTGCCTAAATGTGGATATTCGGGAGTCACATCTTATTTGGTAACCATATCTATGTATAATTCGATTTATCTGTCTCTCTCTGTCTATATCTATATCTATCTTACTTATTATAAAACGCAGATTGTGTGTGTGTGTATGTGTGTGTGTGTGTGTGTGTGTGTGTGTGTGTGTGTGTGTGTGTGTGTCTGTAACGTTTATATATTGGATCAGATTTCCTACATTTTTCAACCGATTTCAACAAAACTTCACAGGACTACATAAAATTACCTTGTGGTGGTTCTATCAGCGCCAAAAATGGGAAAAATATAATTGTTTTTGCACAAAATCAATTTGAAAACACGATTAAGAGACATCGCGAAAGTGGAAGAGGGACAACTCACATCAGGTTGTTTGTGTGTGTGGGTTACTTTAAATATGGGAGCAGATTTCATATATTTTTCAGCCGATAAAACAAAACTTCACTTTTTCTTTTTGGGGGGGGGCAGGTAGTGTTTCTTATTCTCTTATTTTTAACATTCAGAATGCTTTAAAAATTCCATTTACAAGACAATTGTTTATAAAATTATTCTATTTAATCGGGAGACTCATAACGATTGAAAACAATGTTGTTGTTTGAGTTTGGGTTTGACCAATTCGTAAAAAATAAAAAAAATAAAACCAATTAAGACATGCGTGTCCGTCAACCTTAAACAATAATCTTTGTCAATTGTCAATTTTATTTTTCAGTCTTTATGATGGTGGATACTTGATCTCTTACTGTTATATCCCCGGGCAACGCCGGGCTCTACTGCTATTATATATATATATATATATATATATATATATATATATATATATCAGGACCATCCACATTTTTTGAAGGGCCGAATACAGAAACCTGATGTTCTAAGTCCCCAAACAACCCTCCGCAGGTTTTGCATTCAGAGTATTCCTTCTCCTAGACCAGTTGCCATCCAAGGCTACAGAACCCAGTCTGTCCTGCTATTTACCCATACCTGGAGGGAGAAGAGGAATCACACTTTTCCCAAGGTAAGTGAATGTAATTGATTTGACTTGAATTCTCCGACTCCTCAATCCAAGCCGCTATCAATTACTCCACCATGCCTCCTTCACCATTATAATCAAATCTCATTTGCTGTTGTCGGGCTGTCGGTTTCCTGGGAACTGATCTGCTTGACCCTCATACGTCGAATTCGACAGGAGAGTCGAGTATATATATATATATATATATATATATATATATATATATATATATATATATGAATGTATGTATGTATATATATGAATGTATGTATGTGTATATATTAAGGAAATATTCATACAAAGAATTATTTAGCAATGTTAATGGGATTAATGCCGAAATTACTTCGCTAACAAGACTTAATGAGACATTAACTTACTAAGAATTCCTTAAATAATACGATCCGTATATTTTCAACAATTTCAAATTGTCATCTTCGCGGGGATAAAATTCATTAAATCTCATAAAAATTCATTTTCCATTTACTGGCAAAACACCAAGACGAAATATGTGTAAATGTTTTGCTTGTAAATGGAAAAATTGCGCCTCGAGGATGACATTTTGAAATTGTTGAAAGTATTCGGCTCGTCAATTCCATCTGACAACAACGCAAATATACAACAACTCAAATATAAGAATGTTATTATTAAAGGAATTGATAGTAAGTTAATGTCTCATTAATTCATGTTAGCGAAGTGATTTCGCCATTAATCTCATTAACATTGCTAATTAATTCTTTGTATAGCTCACACACACACACACACGCACATACACACACACTTATATATATATATATATAGTTTTAAAAACAAGGAATGTATTGATTTTAATTGTAAAAGTCTCTAAGGCCCTTTCAACCAACATCTCATCAGGAGACAATCGTTGGATCAACGAAAAGAATATTAACGACAATGAAGAGCAAAAAGAGGGGGGAAACACACTAAAAAAAAAAAAACAGCAACAAACAAGTGTATATATTTGTAACGAGGAGGGGGGGGGAAATAATCATGTAAATAAATTAGCGAGGGACAGTTAAAATAAAATATCCCCCAACAGATTAAGAGACTTTACAAATTCTTTCTGCCGGCAGAAAGAAGGTTTCCTTAATCCTGTGCAGACCGATTCCAAAATCTTCAAATGATTGTTAGAATTGGCTGTATGAATAATTCTAAACCACTCTTTTTTAAACAACTTGGCGCAGGCTATATTCTCAACTAAATGTTGAGCAATAGCCGATTCCATATTCATGGGGGGAAGATAGCATATTCTATCTATCTTACCAAGTCGTATTTTGGAAGGTACATGCTGATTGATTCTACTTTCCAAATGCAAGGTTGTACGCCCCACATAACCAGCAGCACACTGGCAATTAAATATATATATATATAATCTTGAGAAGATCCTAAAGTTACACAATAATAAAATTTTAAACTAATATAATAATCTGGATCATAATACAAGTTCCAACGAAAAAATTCTTAATGAAGCTGGCCAATGTAATTTTAGAAATTCTGACAACTGCCCATTGCCAAATGTTTGGCTAAATCTCTTATTTATATTTATACTCTCTCCACAATAGACAATCGGACGGTTAAAAACTTATATATTGGTAGTAATAAGAATTCTTTCGAGACTTGGTGGTATCAATATGTATAGCCCTTCACTAATACTTATAGAAATAATACATCACTTTCTAATACTGTTTGGAGTTTGAAAGATGGTAATAAAACCCCTAAGATAAAATGGAAAAATTTAAATATGCTAAGAAAATGCAGATCCTCATATGAACCGTGTTTTTTGTGTTTACATGAAAAATTTCAAATTATTAGGTTCTTTGATAGAAATAATTTATTGAATCAAAGATCCGAGTTAATTGCAAATTGTAAAAACAGTCTTTTACCTTACAATTCAATTAAACTTGGTATTTGAAAATGCTTGTTCTCACATTTTAGGTGAAATGTCTTGCATTTGTAAGATTAATTTGGATTTAATCTAATTTTTGTATTAATCTCCTGGTAGTATTAGTAATATCTTTTATCGATGCATTTGCATTTGATTGGTATATTTTACATTTTACATTGACTGGTTATTGTTATTTACATCTTATATGAAGAATCTATATTTAACAGTTGCCTATTATTTTTTAAGTATATCATCCCAAGCAAAACGGGAGTGTCACTAGCGCGGAAGGGGTTAAGGAGAGTGAAAGTAAGAGTAAAGAGGGAGGGGTTACAGAGAGTGAGAGCAAGAGTAAAGAGGAGTATTTGAGTAAATGATTATAAGAAGGACGGGGATCAAGATCAAGGCATCAGACGATTGACGGTACATTTGAAGATTATAGCTATCAGGGAAGCAAGTAAGAGAAAGAGAGTTCCACAGTCGGGAAGTGCGAGAGAAGAAGCCGTCGGAGTAGAAGAGATGGCTACATTTAACCGTTTTGACAGTGAAAGGGTGGGACCGAGACGCCAACCTAGTCATGACCTATCACATTGCATATCCGTCTCTGGATTTCGTCGAGGACCTCGAGATGAAGTGGATGAACGTTGAATTGGATGAGAATTTCCGAGCAAACCATTCAGTCTTATCAGCTGAGATTGTCAGGACCTCAGATTGATTGTATAACGGAAGTATTGTGGATTTACTGTTGTTCAGCACGTTCTTGCAGAGCCGCCAATAATCCTTAGAACTAAACTTGCGAGATGCAATACGCTGTTTCATTCTTTCAGCGAATAGTAACCTTGCTTCATTGATGATACATTTTCACTCATTACAGGCAGAGACAGAGACGTGTGTTGCAATCAGACTAGGGCTTTGGTACAGACGGAAAAAGTGATTCCTATGGGCTTCAGCAGCTGAGCAAGCAGCTGAGAACCACGAGTTAACTTTATATTTTCTTGCAAGGATGAAAGCCTCGATGCCAGCTTTTACCCGAAGAGATCTCAGACGCACATTATTTAACGAGATGATTAAAAACCACATTCCAGGGACGTCGGGAAGTAAAACACAAAACGAATCATAGTCTTCTCGTTGATAACAGACATATATTCTTTTTGTAGGAGGTTCTTTGCTGGAGGAGGGGTAGTAGAAGGAGATGTTAACAGATACTACGGCATGATCGGAGTTGCCAAGAGGGCACGACAAGAGTCAGGTATGGAGGTAAAATAGAGATCGAGAAGTGAAGCATTATTGTCAGAGTTACTGGGGAAATGTGTAGGAAAGTCGACCACTTGAGTGAGTAAAAGTCGATCAATTGAGTGAGTGAAAAGTTAAGGGTTTGGATGCCAACAGGGTTAGTTACAGAATGGTTAAGCCACATGTTATGGTGGGCGTTAAAGTCACCGAACACAAATATGTTTGTCAGATGGATGTAATGAGATAGCCTTGTCTATATTATCGGAAATGCAATCGCGTACACCACAGTCTTGGTAGGATGGAGAGCTATAGAGAAAGAAGAGATAGCTCATAGTTTTTCACGTTTCATTGAATATGACAGACAAGTTGCTTTGAATTTTTATACAATTTCTCATGTGATCTGTTTTTTTTTTCTTTTCAGATGATAAATTATATAAAAATTGTCCAACTGTTTTTTCTTTCTGAGCGATTTAGGCTATACATTTAACCTTTTTACGGTTGAAATATATTAACTGTTAATATATATTATCCATAAAACGTGTGAAAGCACGCGCGATACCCTGCCGTCGTCAGCCGCCAACCAAAGGAGGTAAAAGTGTTGCGGTTGCTAAGGCGGTACTGTCAATCCTGGTGCCACCATTACTGTTTGTCACCGGACCGCTTACTGTTTTTTTTATACGTGTCAGGCTTTTGCGATTTATTTTTACAGTTTCAAACTGAGATTTTCATCATTGTATTCAAATACACAACGAAGTCCTAGCGACGGTTATTAATTACGTAGAATGGAAGGCAAATAGGAAACTGTTTATAATTTTGAAGCTTGACCAGATCCAACTCCCTTGCAAATAGATTTCCGTTGTTCAGAAAGGAATAGACTCGTTTAAAGATTCCACGGCAATCGACCTCAATACTTAGCACAGGACATGGCTATCCCTTTTCCAGGCTGTTGGATCACAGCTATTCGTAGCGGTGTGCTTCTTCCATGTTCTCCTCTCATTGAAATGTTAATTCTGTGAGGACAGACATCTTTGAAACTATGCTAAAAGGCAGGGCACGCGTCTGCAGAGGTTTTCTAAGATCAACTAACACCCTCCAATCATGGGATCCACTCAGTAGTGTTATGTTGGTGGTAGTGTTATTTTGGAAGTTTCACACGGTGCGTTCGCCTTCCTTGTGAAAATGGTTCTTAGGTTCTCTGGCCGTTAAAGGCTGTTTGTTAACTGCATCCAACTGTGTACTAAGTCCATGATCACTTCCAGCATATTGTTCTAACGCTACCTGTATACCTGCAGTGATTGTGGTCATGCAGAGAGCATGTGACGTGTACCCAAACAGCTTGATGTTGGCCGCATTTGGTAGGAGATCATACGTAGATCGCAGGTGGAATAAAATTACTCCAGTGTAATCAGGGTATTCCACGGTAGCTTCATTGGATCACTCCATGTAGTCTAAGCACAGAGTTTGGACAGAGAAACAGTAGTATCAGTTCGCTGCTCTTCAAAGAAAATCCTGATTTCTTCAATCACCATGGCTCATTTACACTTTGGATCCTATCTGGAGAAACTTTGATTGCTCTTGCAGCTAAGACCAGTTCAATTGGTTTGGGTCAATTCCATAATCTTCTTGGTTCGCAAGATGGAATCTGTTTCTTTGGTGGCATCTACTGTTGATCACTTGGTACCAGTTTTAATTATATGGCCGTAACTTGCCCATCGCCTGAGTCCTTCATCATCATGTTGTTATGGGAACTTACCCATAATAATAATAATGGACTATTCCTGACATTATAAATACTTCGCCTCTCAAGAGGTATGAGGAGATTGTAAGACGAGGAGAGATAATTGAGAGCATATTGTAAGGACATTGGAATAGTGATACTTGTCGAGACAACATAGTTCACTTTAACCAAATCTGATAGTAATTACTAATACTTCTTTGTATTATATTTCTGTTGTAATATATCTTTGTATTCCATACCTGTGTTCGTGTTATTCTTTCATTGGTTCTAACCATGGACCATCACCGTGCTACAAGGAACTTGGACCATAACAAGTGAAGGCCTACTTTCCTGAGATTGAACTTCTACACCAATGAAGAGATAGGAAGTCGCAGTTTTCCCGGCATTCGTATAGATTCCCACTGTGGAGAAACAAAGGGAACTCTAACCCACTTTCGCAGGTATTGTTGATAACCCTCTGCGTCTGGTGAATTCGAGAGAGAGAGAGAGAGAGAGAGAGAGAGAGTAATATCTTACAGCTGGAACGACCACAGAAGCCGTGGTAGTAAACCATGTTGTTAGTATCAAGTCTTCAGTTTGCCTGAAGGATTCGTTCTGTCGATGGATTCGAGTCCTCTTTACCCCGGTACCAATCAGTCATTGGAATTTCATACCGCCGTCCGAGGCTCTTCAATGGATTCTCTTTGACTGTCAGGATCATGTTACCCCTTACTTAATACGTGTGGGGCGCAGTTGAGCGAGCGACCAATAAAACTCCTTGTAACACGAAAGATGAACCATGCAGTCTAAACATGTTGTTAGTATCAAGCCATTATTTTTTTTTACGGGTGATAGGTTCAATGTATTTTGTCATGTTCTGTATTTGCATGCAGGCCTGACGTAAGGTCTATTAATCGTCTAGGTACCTTTTAACCGTTCTTATGTCCCACGACATTTCTTTTTGACTCATTGTTTTTCATTTCGCCGCATCTTTCATATTGTTTTCCCATTTGATGTTACAGTAATAAATTTATTTATTTCTTAACTCTGCATATTTGTTTCTGTTATGTGTCACCCGCTGGGTATGTTCCTTAAGCAATTCCAGCCAGCTCGTCGGTGTCTGATCTATCAAAAGATCCTTGGGGAAAGAACGTTGTTGTAATAATTGTATACACGTTAAAATAATAATATAGATTAAGATCATCCTCTCACTCTGCTGTTGACCCGGTAAGAGGAAGGAGATGGTATATATATATATATATATATATATATATATATATATATATATATATATATATATATATATATATACATGAATTATTCACACAAAACTAATGCAAAGGTTAATGATTTTAAATGGCAGAGACATCCATCTCGCAAACAATTCAAATATTACACAAAAACCTTAGATCCGTTATGAATGAATTGATCCTTGTTCATATAAATTTCTGCCGTATTAGTTGTTATTTTTACACAAGCTTTCGTCTGTTCATACAGACATCTTCAGGTATATATAATAGATGTTGTTCTTTTTTTTTCTCTTAGTAATAAGGGACATCGAAAATAAATGTGTATTGTATCCGAAATGCTATTGAAAATGAGATATTGGTTTTTGAACGCGCCAAAAGCAACGCTAAGTTTGATTTTTGAATTTCTTTTTTTAAAAATGTTTGCGTTTATACCAAATATGGTAATGAACAAATTATTTTACTGGTAAATTTTTACTGTCAAAGTGGCATGAACTATATTGTTCAATAATTACAGTAATGTCGCACTTATTAACCAAAAACAGCATGTATTTTATTTTTTTTTTTTGTGTGAATAATTCATGTATTTGTAAATTGATTGCACGTTTATTGTAATTTAAATAAGTGATCCATGTGCAAATTGTTTGCGAGATGGATGTCTCGCCATTTAAAATCATTAACCTTTGCATTAGTTTTGTGTGAATAATTCATGTATTTGTAAATTGATTGCACGTTTATTGTAAATATATATATATATATATATATATATATATATATATATATATATATATATATATATATATATATAATGGACAGGCTCACGTCGATTTCGACATATGAGGATCCGATATGACAACTGATCTTGCTCCAGTTATGAAATTATCTGCGATAATCTTGTGGCAATTAAGACCCGCTAGTGATTTACAAAGAAGGCTGCATATGAAGCAAGAGTAAGGATTGTGGGATGAGATAACTGTTGATTGGTTGACATTTTTAGGTCTTGCTCTCGCTTTCTGAAGACGATTCAGACAAGCAGGTTGTAAACTACTGAGTCCACTAAAACACGTTGATCTCCATTCTACCGGCTCCAAGGCAAAGCGCTCGAGAGTGTTATGAGGTATACTGACCTCTCTCTCTCTCTCTCCTCTCTCACAAAACACACACATTCATATATATATATATATATATATATATATATATATATATATATATATATATATATGTGTGTGTGTGTGTGTGTGTGTGTGTGTGTGTAAATCAACAATTTTCGTATGAGGGAATAGCTGTTATTCATTCACCGAAAACCTAATGCTAATATCGGATGAAATTTATAATATCTTTCTCGTAAAACACTTTCGTATGGTTTGCATAGTTCTCCTCTTAAATTTGTTGCGACTAACGAACAGTAATTAATTTCTGATTAACCAACGTATATTCAACAGATATGGTTTTTGGATATATAAGTTTTCATAAAATTAATATAATCTTTGATTTATTGTGAAATTATTAAGTTGCTTAACAGAATAACGAATTATTAATACATTATTATTGTCCTCATCTTTGTCGCCATATTTATTACAACATTTCGGACGTTGTACGCTCCGGCCTTCTTCAGATGGTTGGAATTTCGAACAGCACGACCCCAGTGAGCGGAATAAAGGATTCAGTTCGACATTCCAACAATTTGTCGGAGAAATCCGCCTGTCTACGGATAGAAAATTTAGTAATTACACGAAAATAGAAAAAGTGTTAAGACAAGGCTATGTCTTCTTTACAGATTTATTCAACCTGCTACAACGAAGCTATACTAATGGTGCTTCAGACCCCTACCAGTAGTAAAAGAATGCGACTAATAATCGGCCCTAAGAACACAGTAAATATGGTCATCAGCAAGAGGAAAAGACCAAAATGCAAGTTACAAACCGGATATGTCAACATGATGCAGATGCAGAAGTAAAACTCTGGAAACGTTTTTTTTAACAGAGGATGGAAAATACAACACCGAAATACGAACCCGCATTGATCTAGCGAAAGATGCCTTCCAAAAGCTAAGCAAAGTAGTAAAAAATTAAAAATCTTCGTTAGAAAGAAAGAAACAAATGCTGGATTGCCTGCGTGGACTATATTAATTTACGTGAAAATACGTCCTTTAATAGCGAATGCTGAAAATTTTCCACGCTGATGAAGAAAGAAAGAGAAAACTCGGGAAAATATAAATGTGGTTCTGTAAGATAACAAAAATACGATGGACGAAGAGAGTAAGCAACGAAGAATTCTTTAATAATAGCAACAAAAATCACTTATGTTCAAAAGTGATTTTCTTTTTTTCAGAAAGAATCAGCTGAAATTCCTTGGACATATAATGAGGAAGCAGTGTTTGGAAAATTTAACACTCACAGGGCATACTGATAGCAATAGGAATAGGGGGAAATCGTCGAGTTTGTGTTAAAGATAGCGCAATGTTCGGCAGGAGGTTTAGCAAAGGCAGAAGACCCGCTAAAGGCTGCAAGAAAGTTGTGGAGAGCCATGATCACCAATGTCTTAAAAAGATGCGGCACATAGAAGTAAACAAATATGGAATATTCCGTCCCTGTTGAGTGTTGAGATCTTTATTCTCAGACATTGTTAGCACTTTTTCTATCTCTTACCCTACCGTGAACTGACTGCCTGTTGTTTTCCTTGAAAAAAGATTTAAACAGAAGACGGTTTCTCTTTTTAGAAGATAATGATATGTAGCCAATAACTAGAGCGTGTCTTTCTTCGTTATATTTAGCAATGTGCCAGGTGATTTGATTTCGTCTATTAAATTCCTTGTCATTTAATTTGCATCAAGACAATAAGATATTATTACGATAGACTAGGGCTGCCAGACGTCCCTTATATACTGGATAAATACCGTCCGGGATAATTATATCCCCTGTCCCGTACTGACTTTTCAGGGACGCCCCCACATATTCATATTTAATCCATTTTCAAATTTCCTAATAAATCTTATTATGGTTATTTGTTGTGCTTATAATTTCTTTTGTCAGATTCTTTTGATGAAAATAAACCAAATGTAACGAAGAAACGAGTCTTGTTTGAAGTCTACACAAAACTGAAGTGTTTATTTCTCTGTTGTCTGTAATATATATATATATATATATATATATATATATATATATATATATATATATATATAGCAAATAAATGAAATTCAAATCTACGCCATTTCAATGGGCATTTCGATCCGTAAGAGCTTGTCAACACTACTTAGTATTGTTATGGGTTGACAAGCTCCTGTGAAACAAATAGCCATTGTTGATGGAGTAATTTTGAATTTCCTTTATTTCTAATTTATATATATATATATATATATATATATATATATATATATATATATATATATATATATGTATATATATATATATAGTGATTTTCGAAGCGAACCTTACATGTGGCACGAGGCCGAACATATGGGGGCCCAGTGAGGATCGAATTTACTACACAATCGTAATTGTTCTAACGAGAAAAAGATTGCTAACCATAACACTCCGATATATATATATATATATATATATATATATATATATATATATATATATATATATATATATATATATATATGCTGAAATAAATGCATTGAGATCTATTTTGGTATAAGTTTTAATATTGTATGTTATTTTTAAGATTACATTTGGATTAATTACCCACGGATTCAAAAAATCCAAAAATACTATTCTTAAAATGCGTTTAGAGCAAATATAATTTTTCGAAAATTATAGTATAAATATATTATAAAATCATTTCAATTTAGCCAACGGGTGTACGGACATCCATCTATGTTTGCGTTAGCATGAGTGACATCACGACGACGATCCCCCCCACTTACATAATAATACCAATACACGCAATCTACATAAACCCAAAATTAAAAAAAAATTAATCAGTTTGTCTGACGATCACAAATGCGTGAACCCAGGGTCAGAAACTCACAACAATCCAACCATATATATATATATCTATCTCTATATATATATATCTATATATATATATATATATATATATATATATATATATATATATATGTGTGTGTGTCTGTGTGTGTTTGTGTGTGTGTGTGTGTGTTCTAATTTGGTAACCCTAGATGTATCAGAATTTGTTTTATTCCTAAGATTCAACAACGTTATGACTAATATATTCGTTCCGATTCGCTTGAATCATAAACACATTAAATTTCTGTCTGAATTTCTGGAATGAAGAGTAATTATTTACACTATTTATAATTCCCACGAGGCAACAGTGGATTAAAACGTTGATTAAAACGTTGATTTGTGAAATTCGTGACATATTAAGTATAAATTCAATCCTTGGGTGGGGCAATGTGTACTTGGATACGATAGAAAACAGGTTGAGGAATAACTGAACAGTGATAAAAATATATACGAGACGAGATATTCCTAGACATCGGAAGCAGAACTAGAACACACCGTAGATAAAATAATGTGTTCAATTCGGAATTCTCTTTAAGTTACTCGGATGATTATACACCTGATGAGGTCGGAGGGCAATTTTAACGTAATTTTAAATTATCCGTTTGGTAATCGAAAGACGGATTTGTTCAAATCATTTTGTTAATTTTCGAATAATTTAAATAGATATATATTTATAATATATATATATATATATATATATATATATATATACATATATATATATATATATATATATATATATATATATATATATATATATATATATATAATAAATATATATTAATATACTAATATTCATGTTTAAATATTCCTATTTGTTCTGTTTATTATATCCTTACTCTGTACTGGACATTGAGTTCTACCAGATTCTATCCTCTTGAATTTTTATTCAAAAAAATATACATGTATGTGTATGCACCTATGTATATATGTTTATATATTTTGCATATGTATGTGTATATTTATCAGTAATATTATATATATATATATATATATATATATATATATATATATAATATATTTCAGAAATTGTTTAAGCGTAACAATTATTCTTGAATTTTGGAATTCTACAATTTTTGTCATATGTTTGTATGTCAGTTTTCAATCTACAAACATTCATGCTACGGAAAACCCACCCCCGCTCCCTGAGAATAATCCCAGAGAATTAGGTTTCTTGGTTTGAGATTCTTAACGGAGATTGTTTTTTTCATTTATATTTCCCTGTGTTTTATTTTATAAATCTTTTACTTTTAGCGTTATACCGGATTTAACACAGAGAATGATATTCAGAAGAATATATATATATATATATATATATATATATATATATATATATCTTGCTTTTTAAAGATCCCAGGTTTCCTATTGACTTTGAAATACTCAGCTCCAAGCTACAAATAAATCGAGTAATTTCATTTCACAAACTAATACCTGTTCAATTTCCGGTTGGCAAATTAAAACTCAAGGGGAATGAAGTGGCTTGTATTATTTCATATGAAATGAACGGAAGCAATTCATTTTCCACTTTTGTTTTCCAATTTGATTGTTCTGCGCTTATAAATCTTCCATGGAAGATTGCAAAGAAAATGTTGCTGCATGGTGTCGTGACTCTGCTGGTGAACTGAAACGTTCTCAATTGATAGCAATTACAGAGTTACAAGTAATCGATTGTCTATGGGTTAAAATATATTTTTATTTGACAAAATATTTATAAACTTATGACCTACAGCTCGGAATTGTTCAGAGAATTTCAAAACGTAAACCCGTCTACTCAGGCGTCA
Source organism: Acanthosepion pharaonis (assembly GCA_903632075.3). Lineage (NCBI taxonomy): Eukaryota > Metazoa > Mollusca > Cephalopoda > Sepiida > Sepiidae > Acanthosepion > Acanthosepion pharaonis. Next base: position 2,337,642 of record CAHIKZ030004817.1, on the reverse strand, counting down.
AGAAAGCTAGATAGAACAGGGGCCTAGCGGACATTCTCAATTGTTCTCAAATCACGGAAACAGGAAAGTAAAAAAAAAAAAAAAATCACATATCTTTATCATTCTTTCAAGAAGACATTTCTCGACTTGTGTTCTCCGAAATTTGGGGTACACACACACAGGCACACACACGCGCACACAGACACACAGACACACACACACACAGATATATGCCGGTAACTCGACAATTTATTCCTGTCTAGATAGGAAATTGACGGACGATCTAAAAAAATAAACTAGTCTGTTGTTAACTGGGGCAATGATTCCCATGTTAAATTTCACGCCCCCACCCACACGTATCTTATCTCTATTTGTCATCTGAGTGGAATTTTTCTTCAACATGTCTAATGCCTACCACCAGGAGAGGGCTTGTTTCGACTTTCTGGGCTGACATTCTCGGATGAAGTAGAGAGATTATATTGAATTTATTACGAGGAAAGATATGCTAGACTTTTTTTTTCTCCCCAGAATATATCTTACATATTAATAACCGCCATTCTTTCATATTTCAAATATTGCAACCACATATGGCCATGATGTATATTTACAAATTTTTGATAAAATCCTAAGAATAATCAGCAATATTTCTGGTTTTGACTGGGCTTCTCGGATTCCATAACATTCATATCGCCACAACGTAGCTTCATTTTGTCTTTACTCGAAACAATTTCATGGTAATTTTTCGCATGAAGTCTTCGCTATGGAACGTATACTTTATTAATCTAAATGCAGTAATCGATTGGCGGCAAGGTCTTATCAATTTACAGTTGAACCAGTTAGATATAACCGTAATTTCATTTTTTTTCGCACTACTCGCTTGTGGAACTCTCTTCCGACTTCTTGCTTTCCAACCAAATTTGATCTTCAGACTGTAAATACAATGTCAATCGCATAGCAAATTCTTGGTTACTCTTCTATAATAATATTTCTTTATTTTCTTAATATTTCTCACTAAGTGTCTCAGTGGATTTATTGTCTTTCATGTGATGAAAAGATAAAGATATATACCGAGTTTCACAGCTCATCAGTGTGGCTAGACATCCGGTTGCCTCCAGCTAGGGACGAAACCCGACTGAACTGGTGTCAGTCGGAGATTCTAACCATTAAGCCATCGGCGCACGGTAAGTATGAAAGCGAATTTTCAGCGTGTTTATCTTTATAAACACGCCTAGTGACCGGGAGTGACTCAATTCGCATTAGCGAAGACTCTCGCTATATAGCTATAATAGTCAGTTTACCAACCCACATCTCCTCTCCAGAGAGCTCAACTGAAATTAATTTTTCAGGAGCCAATATATATATTTGTATGTATGTATATAAGGAAGAGATTATAGTGGTTTCAAAGAGAGAAAAGTGAGTATATTAAAAGGAAGAGAGAAACCACAAAAGTTTTTGGTGGTAATGTGGATTTTTTTAAAAATATTATGCTTTAATTTCCATAATTATGGAAAATAAAGCATAATATTATTAAAAAAAAATCTACATTACAATAAAAAACGTTTGTGGTTTTTCTCTTCTTATTGTAAGAGGAAGTTTATAAATTAGAAATATAGTGTAAAGAGGTATAGAGGATGGAAGATAAAAATTAGAATTAGTTATACTTTCGATATCTGACGAGTTAGCGTGCAGCAAATATTGTGCAAATATTGTGCAAATATTGTAGCTAATTAAGTCAAACTTGAATTTTTTTTTTTTTTTGTCGTTTTGAAGTTGAATTTCTATTTCTGAGGGTTGATGAGACAGACGACCGGACTTTTTCTTTGTCGGGATAGGCTATTCCCCATATGTGGTGATTTTTGATTTTGTTCTTTATTATTTGCTATTTAATAATAAATACATTGAACTCTTTTTTGGATTTGTTTTAATATTTTATTTACTAGGATATATATATATATATATATATATATATATATATATATATATATATATATATATATATATATATATATATATATATATATATATATAAAAATATATATATATTGGTATATACGGAATGAATTTCCGCAAAAATCAAAACAAAAACTATTCTTAAAAGAGTGCTCAATACAAAGTAGAGTAGATATACAGCTTTATTTTAAAAATTTATAAATAAATATGTTTATAAATATTTATGTTATAAATTTTCAAAATAAAAATTAATATATATATATATATATATATATATATATATATATATATATATATATATATATATATGTTGAGGGAAATAAATATTCAGACAACATGAAAATTGTATTTTTATAAATATAAAAGCCTTAACAAAACAAATTTTGATACATTTTATGTGTAAAGATACATTTTATTAAAAAATAGTAATAAACTTATTTAATTTTTATTCTAACAGAAATTAATGCTTTTTTTTTCATTTTAACTGATGAAAAAAGTATTCGTACAAAACAAGGAAAAGCATATTAACTTAATTTAATACTTTGTGGATTATCCTTTATTCAGTTCAACAGCTACCAGTCTATTCCTGTACGTCTCAACTAATGATTTGCCCACATTCAGTGGTATTTTGTCCAATTCTTCTTGGCATATTGTCTTCAAATTCTTGATATTTGTTGGTGCTCTTTTCCCAATTTGAAGTTTCAAATATCGCCATAAATTCTCGATTGGGTTCAAGTCTAGAGACTGATTTGGCCATTGCAAGACATCAACGTTACTTTCAGCTAACCATTTCATTGTAGATCTAGCGGTATGCTTAGGATCATTATCCAGTTGGAAAACCCAATCAGGAGGTAGCCGAAGTCTCTTAAAAGAACGCATTAAATTGTCTTGCAGGATTTTCTGGTATCTTTCGGAATTCATCTTGCCATCTGTTATTGATATTCTACCAACACCTTTTGCAGAAAAACAGACCCAGATTATGATACTGTCACCACCAAACTTTACAGTTGCCAACGTGTTCTTTGGCAAGTAGGCTTCACCGTCCTTCCTCCACTCATGATTTTGATAATTATGTCCAAACAACTCTATTTTAGTTTCATCTGTCCATAGCACTTTTTCACCAAACGAATATTCTTTATCCCTATGCTCTCTATGTTTCAAGAGGAGTGGAGTCTTTCTTGGGATGCGTGATTTTAGACTGTTTTTGTATAGTTCATTACTTATTGTACGCTTGGTTACTTTAATCCCTAATGCACGCAGATGTTCCTGCAGCTCTTCTCGCGTAACCTGTGGATTTTGTTGGATTTGGCGTCCTAATATCTTTGCTGATCTTAGAGAAATCTTCCTCGGAGCACCTGTTCGTCTTTGGTTTTAGACGCTGTTACGAGTTTTAACCCTTGCAATGAACGAAGCAATTGTAGTAAAAAGAAATATTCAGGTTGTTAGAAATCGTTCTGTAACTGTTCCCATCTTTCCAAAGAGACAAAACGTGTTTGTTTTTTTTTGTGAAATCGTCAATTCTTTACCATTAGGCATTATTAGAACCTTCTTGTAAGACTAGAAATTGCAGAATGCTCTGATAATGGGTAATAGCGTTAACTATATTTACTGATAACATTACTGGAATATTCTAGAATATACTTTTTCATAATTAATTGTTTATTTTATTCTAATAATTGATTTGTACGAATACTTTTTTCACCAGTTAGAATTTTAAAAATCCATTAATTTCTGTTAGAATAAGAATTAATTAAGTTTATTATTATTTTTTAATAGTATGTGTCTTTATACATAAAATGTGCTGAGAATTGTTTTTATTTAAGGCCTTTTGCATTTATAAAAAATACAATTTTTAATTAAAAAAATATTATTCCCCACTATATATATATATATATATATATATATATATATATAAAGAAATGGGACAAAGTCCGATAATTTATTTATTAAAGAATATTTTTTTAGTGGTCCACCGGTAATAGTTAAAGATTTTGTTTTATACTGTTTATTATAAACAGAGCTATTTACATTTAAATATTTGTAATCTATTGTTTAAATGAACTTTATCTATAAAAATATATATATATATATATATATATATATATATATATATATATATATATATGTATGTATATATATGTGTGTGTGTGTGTGTGTGTGTGTGTTTTTGTATGTATGTGTTCCATAATTTATTATCGTAATAAAAAATGTTTAGACTTATTTTACTAATCATGATTAGAATGAAATGCTAATTAGAATTTAAATTGAAATAATGTTTAGTGCTAACAGACATTCCACTTTATATTCAGCCTTCATTAATATTACATATCGTTTTTATTTTTTTTTTGCAATATATAACCCTCCCGATCCAGCTCTTTTGAGTGAGGCAAAACCGGTTGGATGTGTTTGCTTTATCTTTCACTTTAATTTTAATCATGAGAAGTAAAAATAACTGTAACCGATTGGATATATATATATATATATATATATATATATATATATATATATATATATATATATATATATATATATATGTGTGTGTGTGTGTGTGTATATATATATATATATATATAGGTGTAATTATTTGTATGTTATAGACGCGGTACTTACTAGAAACCTGTTGAACCAGATGTATGTATTTGTGTAGATGTATATATATGTATGTGTGTGTATGTGTATTTGTGTGTGGATATATTTATGTATGTGTGTACATGGGTATATGTATGTGTGTATGTGGTTACACGCCTATATGTATGTATATACGTGTATATGTTATTGTGTATGTTTTGAACATAAAAATATAGGTCCTTGCTAGATTAGATAATCGTTATATTTATTTTTTTATGTTTATATTTCATTTGTAACCTGTCGATATTAATTTTGTCAAATTTTCTTAATTACACAGCGGCCCCTTCAGTAAATGTCCTTCAATTTTACTTTCCTTCGCCCCATCTCTCTCCTCCACCTCTTCATTCCTCTGCCCCCCTCTTATTCTGATCTTCAACATTAGATCGTCTACGGTGTGTGTATGTCACCACGAAATCTTTATGCATTAGACATCCGACAACATTCATATTTCTCTTACTTAAACCCTTCCACCCACCTCTCCTAAAATTCTCTCTGTTAAGGTTTAATTAAATTCCTTCTCTCGTCTGTTACCCTCTCTTTTAGCTCTAACATTCGTCCCAACCTCATACTTTACACTCTGTCTAAATTCTGTTTTTATTTCCGGAGTTGTTTTTTTCTGTTTTCTTTTTTGAATTTGTAGGTCTGATGAATTGGATCGTATTTACGATTCCAAAGTAATAAATTATGACCATGGAATATTAAATGCTTAAACCTTTTTTATATATATATATATATATATATATATATATATATATATATATATATATATATATATATATATATATATAAATAAAAAACGGAAGTTATATATTGATAAAAAATTTAAATCACTAACAAACTTCAAATTAAATTATTTGTAGACAGTTTAGAGACATTCAAATTTATATCAAACATTATAATCTTTAAGAACCCCCAAAATAACACTTTCAAACTAAAACAAAATAACAGCGTCTGTCTCTAGCCTTTTCTTATAATCAAAGTTAGTGACATCTTCTCTCTTAACTTCCTTCCCTCTTTTTCTCTCTATGGTTTTTTCTTCTCTACCCCTTCGATTTCAATATATAACTTCCTTTAAGTTAACCGTTTAAATGTGTCAATATCTGCTAACTCACTCATGTCTTCTCTCTACCCCCTCACTTCCTCAGTTCGTTAATTTACATATGTTTAATACAGCCCGTCAAAAATGTGTAAATTTTCTTTTCATTTTTTTGTTTGGAAGTAAAAATTGATGATCCACAGTCCTTTTAAAATAGTTGTGGTGAAATAATTTATCACATAGAACCTTAAAGTGGTCTGTTTTTATTTAAATTATTTGCTCAGAATTTACATTGAGCTCTCTGGATTTTATCCTCCTTAGGTTTACCCATACGGAATACCTAGTTTTTTATAAACGATATATATATATATATATATATATATATATATATATATATATATATATATATATATATATATGCTCCTAAAAAATTATTTTGGTTGAGTTCTCTGGGGAAGAAATGAGAGTTTGTAAACAATGACTATAACTGCTATTAATGCAATATTCTTCTAAATAACGAATAGAGATCTCTCAGTCACTGGTGTATTTATCTAAAAATAAATACGATTAAATTCGCCTTCATCCCTGACGTTCGCCAAAGGCTTAATGGTAGATTCTCCAAAATGGCTCCGAGTTTCAATCCTATCGAGAGGCAACCGAACGTCTAGTCACATTGATGGGATGTGATACTGCAAAACAATGTTTGTGGATGACGATATATATATATATATATATATATATATATATATATATATATAATTTAAAGAATAACAAACCACTTCACCAGGGAATTTTACTTTTTTCCGAATCTTAAGACTTCATTTTCAAAATGTGAAAGGAAAAATTAAATTGAAATTTACACTTTTGACGGGCAGTATTAAGCTTATATAAGTTGACATAGAAGGTAGTGAGAGATGAGAGACATGGTCGAATTTAGAGAGGGAAGATAGTTTTAAAATTTATTTTTATATTTCTTTTTATTATAATGCTTAATATTGAGGAATTAGGCGGTAAGGATCAGATATTGTGCTATTTAATCGGTCAACTCAAATGAAATGATATTGGGAAAGAAAAAAGCGAAAAAATGGGAAAGAAGAAAAAGCGGTTAAGAAAAGAGATAAGATATGTACGTAAGGTTTTTGGGGGAGGCGAGGGGGGAATACATTTAGCAATTTAGATAAAAAATAGATTTTAACGTTTGATAGTAATTTAAATGTTTAAAACTGCACAAAGTAATTACATTTAATGCTTGTTAGCAATTTAAATATTATACTGCTCCATAAATAACTTAGGGATTTAATATAAGCCGAAAACTATATTAGTAAACAACAATAATAATAAAAAAAATTACTAATAGTAATATTCTAATATTGTAAATGACTGTTAAGGTAAAATCTTTATCAATTTGAGTCCAATTCATGAATGTAATTTGTAGCTATTTTTAGATAGGTAATATTTCTTAATTAAGTTTAGTTTTCAAATCAAGATGGAGTAAGATTTGAAGGTCATAGTTAAAAGAATTACCGGTTTTTCATACATACACCACATACGTATTTACGTAAGAACACATACATATGCATTCAAATACATGTACAATTACATATATAACAACATACACATGTATCGATATACATCGGTATATACGCATATACATTGAGCTCTCAGGATTTCATCCTCCTTGGGATTATCCATACGGATTACCAAGTCCAGCGCGTGCTTTCACACGTTTTATGCATAATATATATTAACAGTTAATATATTTCAACCTTGAAAATGGCTAAATGTATTGCCGAAAGCGGCTCAGAAAGTAAGAACAATTGGAAAGGTTTTATATAATTTTTTCATCTGAAAAGAAAAAAAATTCACATGAGAAATTTTATGAAAAAAATCAAAGCACGTTTAATGTCATATTCAATGAAACGTGCATGAAAGAAGGATTTCTCCATAAATACATATACATACATACATACATATATATATATATATATATATATATATATATATATATATATATATATATATATATGCGCCGAAATCTTTGAATAACATATTAGTGTTATTATTAAGAGAAAATGCTCAAAGGAGGTTTTAGAATCTTTTGAATTTTTGTTTTAAAAGTTTTGTTTCTCTGACATCAGCATGGAACCATAAATTAGCATCGGTTTCTGTTGGGGGAGAAAAACTCACCCCATTTCGAAATTCTCGTAAAAATCAGATAATAATGAAACTTCTAGGACTTAATCAGAAATAAATTTATTCACTTTTTAAATTTTTCATTTTTAGAAAAGTTTGCTTTAAATATATTTTACATGTTTTCTCCTACATATTTAATTCCATTAAATTTCAAGAATTCATTTTTTGTAGCTACTTATATTTATAGGATATTAGTCCCCGGTAAATATGAATCATCAATTTTCTTTGTCAAAAATGAGTCCCACCTGCTGTGAATAGTTAAGTAAAAATGTTGTAAAACTAAGCTAATTTGTACAAGAACTGTGGTCATTTTCTATTTTATTTTGAATAGTTTATAATTTTTAAAAATATGTATTAATTTGTATCGGTCGAATGATATTCTTATTAAATAGCAAAAAATTACAAAGCTTACTGTAATTCAGTGACACCAGTACTTTGAAACTATGCGTATAAACGTTTCGATATTTGTAAATACGGGCGCCTATAAGTGTCTTCAATATAGTAAATTTACAATAAATAAATTTATTTATAACTTTCTAACAATCCTCTTTGTACGTAATACTATAAAGTCAAAATAAATAAAATTCAATAAAATATAAGAATGCTTAAAATATTACATTTTTTTAAAAATACTGGGGAGTTTCAAAAATTATATAAAAAGCGTTTACTTTGTATTCGCCATGTATAACAATAATATTTCCTCATTTAAATTTGCCAAACATCGATAATTATCAAGGTTGTCTAGTTGTCGATAATTTTGTAGGTTTCTTCTAAAAATTACACACTTCTGTGTTAATTTTTTTTTCTGTGATATTCTAAACTAAAAAAAGAGTAATATTTGTTTCAAATCAGAATATTTTGTCACAAGAAACGTTTCAGATCCTCTAATAAAGGGATGTAACTTGTGTTGGGCGAAACAGTCGAAACGTGGTTATAACAACATTAAAAATAAGGAAAATATTCTGCATGCAAATAGTGCAAATAATGATAACTCCACAACACAAATACAGAAGGTTTTAAAATATTAAGCGAAATCCTATTAACCCAATATAGCTGTGTGTTCGAGTGTCTGTATGTGTCTTTGTTCATGAAAAAAAATTCTTAAATAAAAGATGAAAGCTTGTATTCGGCTTGCTCGTATATCAAATCCAGTCTTGTAATATTTCATCGCGATTCTGTAATCTGTCTTTCTTTCCCATTTTGTTTGCCGACATTCTAACGTTCAACATTGTCAGCAACTGAAATATTGAAACTATTTTGTCCTCACAATCTTCAGACATGCAAACCATCCAGAATTATCTAAATAACATGTCAATTCGGAACCAGTGACATCTAACGGGGCCACATATCTGTCTAACCAATGTCATGCATATTTATTCTTCACTTCGTGTATACTTTGATAATTTATCCATACTTACTTCATCAACCGACGTCAAGATGACAGCATCTACAAACTCCGCGTCGTTTTTAATGTCATAAGCTTCTCCATAGTCATAGAGAACGTACCTTGTAAAGTGTACACACAGTTTCGAATTCAGAACCGTCCTGCTCTACTATTTAACCCGTTGATGGAGGGTGGGGTAGAGATGTATTCTTAACTTTCCCAAGGGGGTTTACGAATGTACGAACTCGTTCGAAATTCGCTGATTGAGGGATACGACCCGCTAAACCGTTATTTGACTTGTCTATCGAAAATTTCCATAACAGTGTTTGTATGTACTTACTTTTTTTAATTAGTTCGTTGATTGGTTGATTGCTTTTGTTTACTGGCATACCAACATCTATGGGCTAATTAATGCTGAAATGTAAATTAAAATGCAAACCTTATAAACAATCCAAGAGAATGGCATTATTTCATGATTAAATCATAATTACAAAGTTTCATTCTTTTTAACAAATAGTCTTACAAAATCAGACGAGGAATGAAAACTTGTTTCTTCTTACAAGAAATGAGGTTGATCATAGAATATGTTTTTTACCAAATAGTCTTACAAAATCAGACGAGGAATGAAAACTTGTTTCTTCTTACAAGAAATGAGTTTAATCATAGAATGTTTTTTTGCCAAATAGTCTTACAAAATCAGACGAAGAATGAAACTTGTTTCTTCTTACAAGAAATGAGGTTAATCATAGAAAATGTTTTACCAAATAGTCTTACAAAACCAGACGAGGAATGAAAATTCGTTTCTTCTTACAAGTAATGAGGTTAATCATGGAAAATTTTTTTTTTTAACAAATAGTCTTACAAAATCAGACGAGGAATGAAAACTTGTTTCTTCTTACAAGAAATGAGGTTGATCATAGAATATGTTTTTTACCAAATAGTCTTACAAAATCAGACGAAGAATGAAAACTTGTTTCTTCTTACAAGAAATGAGGTTAATCATAGAATTTCTTTTTTACCAAATAGTCTTACAAAATCAGACGAAGAATGAAAACTTGTTTCTTCTTAAAAGAAATGAAGTTAATCATAGAAATTCTTTTACCAAATAATCTTAGAAAATGTATGCGATATCTTTGGTTTTACTCTTAAAATGTACCTATGGTCATTTTTATTATCAAAAGTTATTGTTGGTCATTTTACTACAAAAATATAATGTTGGTAATTTTATCATGATTAATTCTTGTTGGTAACTTTATATAAAAATGAATCGCTATTTACTATAAAAAAGCGTTTGTATAATTTCATAGTGTATTGTTTTTGTTTGGGAATTCACTCTTTGCCCATAGCTGGGAACCTAACGGATGCTAGAACCCTGGGTCATGGAGGATTTTGGAACAAAAAACAGTTAAAACCTCCTTGCTGATGGATGTAGTTTATACACAGGCTTAACATTTTTTTTAATACTGCATCGTTTAAAACCTCTGTATATCGTGGAGTAATATCCGATTTTAATGCATACATACATACATACATACATACATACATACATATATATATATATATATATATATATATATATATATATATATATATATATATAATTTAATTAGAATTTAATTTAGCTACTTATATATTGAGGACTGTTTTTTAAAAATGAAAAAACAAAATACTAAAGAACTTCGGATTATTTACCTAACGTGTTCTTTCCTTTTTTTCTATATATTTGCACACACACACACAAATGATCACACACACACACACACACACACACACACACACACACACACACGCACACGCATATATATATATATATATATATATTTAGTTTATGAAAAACTAGGTAATCCGTATGGGTAGACCCAAGGAGGATAAAATCCAGAGAGCTCAATGCAAATCCAGAGCAAATAAATTAAATAAAAAACAGACCACTTTATGGTTCCATCTATCTATACATTTAAGGTTCTATCTATCTATCTATCTATCTGTCTATCTATCTATCTATCTATATATATATATATATATATATATATATATATAGATAGATAGATAGATAGATAGATAGATAGATTATCCCTCGACGGTATGAGGACTAGGAATTTCATCCACAATGCAGTCTTCAGGTGTTGTGGAGAGGCTGACTGTTTTACAAATTAAATTTTAACAGAAATATCTGGTTAACGCAGTTCTGGCGGAGTCGCTATATTATACAGTGATGACGGATTTTATTTTAAAGTTCTGCTTGCATTCAAAATAGAAAAGATTTTTATTTTATACACAGGGTGATTGGAAATTAAGTCCCAATATTAAAATACTTATAATTTATTTATTAACTATAATTTATACAAGAAATGGATAAAAGGAGTGCATTTAGCATGATGTTTTATTTAAAATTCAATATCGGCACCAGATTTCCATACTAGCTTCCCAAACCTCCCTGGACTTGCGTCAACTGATTTCATCAGGAACTCTTGTGGTTTGGAAGATATAACTTCTTGCATTCGCCCTTCAATTACTTCCAAAGTCTGGGTTTGTTATAGTCGATATTCTCCTTTAACCAATTCCAAAGAAAAAAAGTAACAGGGTGCTAAGTCAGGATTCCTGTCTAGTCACACATGCATAACATAGTGAGTTACATTTCAATCACTCTATGTATTAATGGTATATATATATATATATATATATATATATATATGAAAGAAAAATACAGAAAAAACAAACAAAAATCTGAATATGCAATTATGTAGTATTAATGTTAATATAAAGTCGACGTCGGACGTTTCGGGTCTATTTAAGACCATCTTCATGGACATTTTCATTTAAACATAATTAACATTAGAACTTATAAAATTTAACACAAAAGACGATGGACATAAGAGCCCAACTAATTCAAACAGATAACTGAAATTTTATACAGATCAAAGTTCCGTTTAAATATGATCACGTAGTCGTCACGTGGGCGATGTTGTTAAAACGTATTCGAAGATGATTTCCAAATATTAAAATATTAAAAAGTCGATTGAAAAATTTTTATAAACAGTTCAAGAAATCTCCTCCGTTGATGTCGGAATACGTAGTGATCAATAGGTTCTTATATCTTCAACAAGCTTGAAGTCCTTCCCGTTACAAGGCAAATCAAAAAATGATTTCAAAAACGATGGAACAGTTCTAAAAACAGTTCGATAATAAATCCTTTCCTTACTTGATCAATAGATTCTTATATTCTCGTCTAAGCTTGAAGTCTTCCACGTTATAAAGTAAATTCAGGTTTGTATTTCCAGTAGACAGTATGTAAGCAAATACGTTTTAACAACATCGCCCAGATAAACAGATAAACACACAGTAACTGAGAGGTTTCAAGTCGTTTTACCGAAGAGTCTTTCTATATTAGACGTAGTAGTCACTGTTTACAAACCCACACTTTCTCTCCCAGAGAGCTCAACCGAAATTAATTTTTCAGGAGCCTATATATTGTCATCCACAGACAGACTGGTTCGTTGTATCACATCTCTTCAGTGTGGCTACACGTCCAGTTGCATCTAGCTAGCATCGAAACCCGACTGAATTGGAGTCAGTCGGAGATTCTACCCCGAAGGTAAATTTAAGCGTATATAAGTACAGTGTTGTAGAAATGGAATAAAATTCCGATAATCACAAAACACTATGCTTAAAAGAGTGCTCAATACCGAGTAGAGCAAATATTGTTTATTCAAAATTCTAACAGATGCATGTTATAACATCACTACAAAAAATGCAATTTGTTTCAATACTTCTGCTGTCATATCAAGTAATGGTGATGATTGCAACTCAAAGGGTTTTTAGATTTCAAAAACCAAGCACCACCCTCAGTAGGGAAAACATTGTTACGTAAAAGATGAGGACCATTCAGAATAGACATATATAGAAATTCAAGATAACGTCACAATATACATATGTACGATCTATTAGTGCATTAAAGTTAAGATTAAGTTAAATTGGAAATCATTATAACAAATAAAGTTTTAATTACACAGTTAAAAGTAAAATTAAAATTACAAATATAAAATTCTAAATTTAACCGAGCATCAAGTGTAATACTATAAGAAATTTTTTCAGAAATTAAACTAGTAGAAAAAATAATATTTTATTGTACTTAGTGACGAGCCAATTTATCAGTCAAATTTGACGCTGATATGAGAAGTATCAACGACTGCTACACATATTTGATACATGGATGTCTGAATTCAAATAAGGTGGTGAATAGGGAAGGGAATATTTAAATGACAAGAGAAACACATTCACATTCTAATACATACACACACACATACACACACACACACATATATATATATATATATATATATATATATAATCAAATATATGAGCACGCAAATATAATGACGGATATTCACACAGAAAATAGAAGTAAAAATTCATAAAACGAATAAAAAAAGAATAAAAGATGAATAAAGACAGGCAACATAAAAAACAAGCAAAATAAAATTATGTCAGACACATGTATATACATGTATAACTATATAAAAAAATCACACACGTACCTATATATATATATATATATTAAAATAATTTATTATATATATATATATATATATATATATAATAAACAGGCAGACCTAAAACTATATATATATATATATATATATATATATATATATATATATATATATATATATATATATATATTAAAGTAATTTATTATTTTATATTGAACAATTTTTTAAAATTATTTCAAAATTTTATTTTTATTTTTTCATATAAAAATAAGCTGGGTAGAGACCATACAAAAAAAGAAATGTAACTAAAAGAGGGAAAGATTATAATTTACATAAAAATATAATCTGAGTCAATGGATATTTATTTTTGTGCCTACATGTAACTATCAATTCATTTCTCTTGCTTAATAAGTTGGAGCAATTTAAGAGTATTAGATAACTATTTTTCTACAAGACGTAAATTACTTCTATCGATTTTCCCATGATGTTATTTGGCATTTGCTACAATGTCCCACGTAATAATGAGTGTATTACCATCATTCTTTAAATTCCAAAAATGTTTGGAGAGACCAGTGCTAGTTATGTATCTTACACTGCCTAAAGTCATTCAATGATTATAGAAAAAACAATTTCCAAGGATATTCAGTGGAACCAAAATATATTACATCGAAAACTATTTTATTAACACCAGCATTCTATATGTGTGATATCTCATATATATATATATATATATATATATATATATATATATATATATATATATAAATCTAAATGAAACAAAAATAATAAAACGATTGAATATTAACCTACAACCCAGTGTGTCTGAAGATTCTAATTTTTAATATTTTTTTATTGTTCAATATATATATATATATATATATATATATATATATGTGTGTGTGTGTGTGTGTGTGTGTGTGTGTGTGAAAATATATAGAAAATAGGAAAGAACTGGCTAGGTAAATAATCCAAATTTTCATTAGTATTTTAATTATTATTTTTTTAAAAATAGTGCTCGATACAAAAGTAGAGCATAAATTCCAAAACAATTTCACTTGAAGATGGATCAGAGCTTACTTTAACTCATTTTAATTCAAATTATTATATTGAAGTTTTCGGCTCTTGTTTTGAAACATGAAACCTCTTATATCGCGCGTTGGAATCATATTTTTAAATAAATAATTATATATATATATATATATATATATATATATATATATATATATATATATATATATTGATTCATGTTTCTTTTAAATGATATCGACAAGTTTTGTCTTTTTATTTTAAGTGAGTTCATACCTTGTCTTGTATACACGTGTTAGTCGTTGCTTTGAAATTTTTCATGCAACAAATACAGACTATCATTTTTGTTCGGTGTATTGTTTGATATACTAAAAAATAATTGTCGTCTTTGATAATGGCTTATGTAAGTCGAAAGCTTAGATAGGATTTAAACATGTATCAATATGGTGATTTCCTTTCATCTTTCAATGATAATGTTATTAATCTTATCAGACAATATGAAAGGAACTTACTTAAAATAAATAGACACAAATTGTCTATATTATTTAATGAAAATGCATCAGTGAAAAATTGCTGCCTAAATATATATATGTGTGTGTGTGTGTACTTTACTTTGCTCTACGACTAGAGGTAGCATTGGTTTTCGCAGAATGTAATATGACAGAACAAGTATTTATTAATAAATATACATATTATTGCTCAACGTTAGCACAAGTCGGAGATTCAACACAATGCAATCATCAGGTGCTGGGCTAAGTGTACTCAGCACCTGAAGATATCGATTTGCATGAAACTATGCGTCGTGTTAACAGTGAGGAATAATATATATTTTAAATATCTACACACACACACACGCGCGCGCGCACACACATACACAGACGCATACACACAAACACATTACACAAACGTATATAGTGTCTGTTTGCGTATATATATATACATAGGCAGGTTGACATTTTTAGTTATTTCTTAAATATCTTAGCGTTAGATATTTGACTCTGAATTTTCTATTTTTGTTGTCTATTTTGGGCGGGCTTTTTAGACTTGTCTTTAATATATATACATACATACATATATATATATATATATATATATATATGTATATATATATATATATATATATATATGTGTGTGTGTGTGTGTGTGTGTGTGTGTGTGTGTGTGTGCGTGTATGTGTGTGTGTAAATGTGTATGTATATAAATATATATATACTATTTATGAAATATGTATATAAATATAAAATGTTTAATGTGTATATTTATATATATATATATATATATATATTTATGCAATTTATTTTATATATTATTTATACATTATATATAAGTGGTACTTATTTAAAAGCACTCAATATCAGTGATAGAGATAACTAAAAAAAACTATATATATATATATATATATATATATATATATATTACATGTGTTGTGTGTGTGATCAGCGACAAATAATTCGTACACGCATCAATTTTTAATATTTCTATCCATTTCTCAGTATCTAATGCCCGTATGATTTCAGGATTTTATATATTATTAAGCACAAAAGCAATATAAACTGAATTTACAGTAGAATAGCTTAAATGCAACGAATTTTACAGGCGAATTATGCAAACTAGGAAAAGACAAAATTATTCATGCAATAGAAAATATCTTTTTAAATTGACTAGTTCATGTAAGTATAAGTAATTTGCATAATTATTTAAATGGGAAAGCCTACTAGGGTATTTATTAAGTAGAAAATTTAATTCCAGCAAAAAACATCACGTGAGGCATAGAGACTCATAATTTTTATTCATACGTCAACAACACGATGGGGATGACAAAGGAGCTTAGTGTTGACTTGAGACATAGAATTATTAACTTCTACATGTTGGGATATAGTTACAGCACTATTTCAAACCAGATAGTTATCCTTAGGTCTACGTTACTGTCCGTTATAAAGAAGTTTATACATTTTGGCACGACATAAAATTTTCCTGGGCGTGGAAGAAATCCCACCGAGAACTGCATGATAACTGTGTCGCGAAGTTTATATCAAGCTAAGCGTTGTTTTGAAAGACATGATTAAAGTTTGGATACGATGGGTATCAGCGTAAGTATTCGTACAATACAACGTTGTTTAAATCGAAATGTGTTGTATGAAAACAGACCTCAACGAACCCCTCTTTACAAACCATCCGCATTGTTGCTCGGTTTAATTTTGTCAAAACGTTCTTGGACAAATAAAATTGCTTTTGGGAACAAGCATTAGGGAGTGAGGAAATAAAGTTGAGCTTTTGTGTCGTAATGATATAGAGAAGCTTTGGCGCAAGAAAAATCATGTTTTCCTCCCAAAGAACACAGTGGCAACATTAAAACAAGGAAGCAGCTCGATGATGTTTTTGGTCTGTCTTAGTTCAAGGACAATTAATTGCGATATGAGGAATAATGAAGTTTGCACATTATATCAAAATTCTGGATGAAAATCTAAAATTATTAGCGCAAAATCTTCATCTAGATCGGCGATTTACTTTCCAGTAGGATAATGATCACGAACATACGTTTAACTCAGTGAATGCGTAGCTTCAGAAATAGATGACAGTTCTGTCATGGAGTTCAACGAGTCCTGACTTGAATCCTATTGAAAATCTATGGCAAGAATTGAAAGTTCGAATAAATAGTTGGTCACCAAAAACCTTCAGGTATTGGAACATGTAACGATTGAAGAATGGAAGAAAATTCCAGAAAAGACTTGTTCAAATCTCATGAAAAAATTTAGAAGACGATTGCAGCAAGTTAGAGAGATAAGAAGCTATACTATTGACTATTAGTATTGGGAAAACTGTTCAATTTTTCTATTTTCATACTGTATGAATAATTTTATCTTTTCCTATTTTTCATAATTCGCCTGTCAAATTTGTTTTATTTAACCTATTGTTCTAAGAAATAGTTTTATATTCCTTTTTAGTACTTACTAACTAATAAAAACATATCATTATAAGGGTATTAGATCATGCGAAATATATAAAAATATTCACAATTGATGGTGTACGATTCATTTCATTGGCTGACTATATATATATATATATATATATATATATATATATATATATATGTGTGTGTGTGTGTGTGTGTGTGTGTGTGTGTGTGTGTGTGTGTGTATGTGTGTTTGTGTGAATGCAAAGGATGTTGAAATAAGGAATCTAGAAATAAAATTCAAATTGAATGAACATTAAGAAAATGAATTGTATACTTTGAAATCAATGTCAGGTATTTTGATGAAAAAAGTGTCTGAGTAAAATTTTTGAAATATATATATATATATATATATAAAAAGAAATATTTGTAGTGGTTCAACGAGAGAAAAGTATGTATATTAAAAAGAAGGGGTTACCGCAAACGTTTTTGGTTGTAATGTGGTTTATTGAGAAAAAAAATTTACATTTGTTTTTTCACGACATGTTTTCTGGTCTGGTCTCAACCGTCTTCAGGTGAAAGTGGAGATTTTACATATTATTAAAAAATAATTAATTTTTTCTTCATGTTCAATGTGGAATATTCTCGATATGAGACATTCTGTTTGTGTTCACCAATCCGAATTTTCTTTCTAGAATTGTCAATGAAGGTTCTGCGTGAAGGGTCATAAAACAATTAAGGTTTGTCCAGCATAGTTATCGGCATTTAATCTTTTAATGTTTAGTATGACCTCTATGTGCTCTTTGGATCTGTTTCTATTTTGCGTGTTCCTTCCAGCATGCGTGTATATATGCGTGCGTATATTTCCTTACTATATTCGTAAACTTATTTGTACCCTAAACACGCATACACACACATACACACTATCCACCACAAGTAGTCAGTACACACACATATACACACATATTTCCCAAGCTACATGGAACCAGTACACACACACACACACACACACACATACATACACACACACACACACACACGTACTTCTTAAGTTGTCAACATCCATGCATATACATACAAATGTATGTGTGTGTACATTTTATATATCTCCTCGTGTCTCCATATATATATATATATATATATATATATTATCTGATCAGTACAACCAATCAAAGATATTTTCGTAACAACCTAAAAACGACAATTAATTGAAGAGGATTTGATTAGTCGATCAGCAAAGAATAAAACTTGCTTATGACAAAGACTTTTGACAACTTGAGTAGGAAATTGAAAAAAAGTAAATATAAGTCTTTCGATCAAGGTGTCAATTTTATCAACACAGGCCAGTGACTAATTCAAAAATATATCTTGCATTTGTACGTTTCTGTTTTTTTTTTTGTTTTTTTTTTTCAAATTATTTAATCGGGTTTCAGTTTTCTTTTCAACACAAACATCATTTGTTTATTTATTCATGAATTTTTTTTTTCCGTTGAGTGTTATTAATAGTCAGGCGACGAATTTAAAATCGTTCGTGATAAAACGAATTTACAATTTTAGCTCTTCGTCTTAATAATTTATAAGTTGCCCCCCACACACATATAAATATTTATGTCTATATACACATATACAAACATATATATATATATATATATATATATATATATATATATATATGATTATATATATATATATATTATAAAATTATATGCACATATGTACGTAACCATATACCATATACATATATGTGCGTGTGTGTGTGTGTGTGTGTTTGTGTATGTGTACTGCGTGCGGCAGAATTGACTTCCACATATATCTTCCGGATATAACTTCCATAAAATATATATATTTCAATTATAGGTGCAATTATAATTTATAAATTCTGAATCATTCATACAAAAAC
This sequence comes from Acanthosepion pharaonis, assembly GCA_903632075.3. Taxonomy (NCBI): domain Eukaryota; kingdom Metazoa; phylum Mollusca; class Cephalopoda; order Sepiida; family Sepiidae; genus Acanthosepion; species Acanthosepion pharaonis. The sequence goes on along the minus strand of CAHIKZ030004817.1, from coordinate 2,318,163 downwards.
AAATATAGAGGTTAATGATTTTAAATGGCGAATACATCTTCGCAACAATATAAATAAAGATACACTAACCCCCCGAACCTGTATATGAATGATATGATCACTGTTTATAAATTCCAGTTGCATAAGGTTTCTTTTAATTTTTTTACAAACTTTTAGTCTGTTTGTACAGACATCCTCAGAGTATGGAAATAGTTTTTTGTTCTTGTTTTTTTTTACTTCAAGGTAATAAGGGGATAACGAAAATAAAAATGTCCTCTTATTACCGAGAAGTAAAAAGCTGAACAAAAATCTATTCCATACCTGAATCTGAAATTAGATAAAAATCATGCAACTGGAATTAAAAAACATGGATCTTATTTATATACAGGTTGGGGTTGGTGTACTATTTATATTGTTTGCGAAGATGTATTCTTCATTTAAATCATTAACTTTATATTTGATTTGTATGAATGATTCATGAATTTATATATATATATATATATATATATATATATATATATATATATATATATATATATATATATATATATATGGAAGTTTCTCTGTTCAACCAAAGAGGCCCTGAAAAAAAGGTCTGATCATTGCCAATCTAGTCAGAGTTTCGTCACAGTCGTACACACAAGCACATACAGATGTATATTTAACTTTGAACTCATCCAGAACTAATCTCCTCTGTATTAATAATCTGAGAGACACCTCGCTGTCTCTTATCAGCATGGCAAATGCTATCCACCAGTAAAATGACTCGTTGGAACTTTACGTTCTCTGCTGGAAAGACATTATTGAATCCATTGTTAGATCAACTGCTAAGAAAGTCGGTTCACTGTGCCGAGATAAACAATTTTTCTCTCCAGAATCTAGCTGACATATCAATCGTTCATTCTTAGAATATTGCTGCCACATATATTGTCCGATCCTCCTGATATTTACGTTGAGCTCATTGATAAGATCCAAAGAAGAATCAGCCATATTATTCGTCCTGATTTGACTGCTCAGCTTCAGTCACTTTCCCACCGCCGTAAGATTGTTTCTCGGCACCTTTTCTATAAATATTTTCATGTTAATTGTTCTCATCAATTTACAGTTGTGTTGGCTATATGTAGTCATAACTTCTATGATATAATTATTCTTTTCTCTCTCTTCTCGCTTGTGGAACTCCCTTCCGACTCCATGTTTTCCAACCAACTTTAATCTACAAAAATTTAAACCCACTGTCAATCGTTATCTACTGTCCTTCTGATTACACTTTCCTCTTTCCCCGTATTATCAATGTTTCTGTTCCTAATTCTTCCAAACCCATCCAAAAGCCCAAATGCATCCGCAAACGAGTTTGGTGTATCCTAATGCAGTCTCTCTACGGCTGCCTATACTGCTTTAATTGGATTGAAATTTGAAAATAAAAACACATATTCGTAACAAGAGAATTAACTGGTAACACATTTTCACTCCAGAATCTATCATACATATCTATAAGTCTACCATTCGTCCATGCTTAGAATATTGCTGCTACGTATGGTCCGGTGGCTCTGCTATTTACCTTGAGCTACTTGATAAAATCCAAAGAAAAATAAGAAATATTATTGGTCCTGACCTGGCATCTCAGCTTCAGTCACTTTCCAACCGCCATAAGATTGCCTTCCTGTGCCATTTTCTCTAAATACTTTCATGGTGATTGTTCGAATGAACTATTCGCTATTGTACCTAGATTTTTTGAATTTAAGCGACGTACGAGACTTGGGTCGAGATCTCATAAATTTAGAGTTTAGCTGGCTAGATGTAGCCGTAAGTTCTATGCTAACAGTTTCTTTTCTCGCACATCTACCATGTTCCTAATTCTTTTACTGCTTTGCATAGAGTGATAACGATTTACAAAAAAAAGATTCAAATATATATATATATACATACATATATATATATATAGATTATGAATACCAGCTAAGTCAAAATTACAAAGAACGAACATTATCTATGAGTTCAAACGCCCCTTAAGGAAATGTGTTCCTGATCAACCGGACTCATAAATAATTACATCGGTTACACAACTATATGCTTATCCAGACGTCTTAGGTTACACCTCCTTGTTCACAGCTCCATTAGAACCCATTTAAACACACACATAGATTTACCCGACTCCATTAGGAACATACTAGTAGAAAACACAAATATATTAACTGCATCCAGCTGCAAAAATGATTCAAAATAATGGAAGCTTTAATAATAAAAAAGAAAAAAACAACTCTTAACAAAGTTAACTACGAAAAAGGCCATAATGTGCTAACAGTATTCGGAAATTAAAAACATCCCTACTACACACTGAACATACACAGAATGCACAGACATTTGGACAGTTCTTACACACCCTTTGTCCAGAAAAGAAAACTCTTGTTAGAACAAAAGAAAAATTAAATAAAATCTTAACCGTAGTACCTTGTCTGTCGTTTTTAATGAAACATGCATATATATATATATATATATATATATATATATATATATATATATATATATATATATATATATATATATATTGAATATATATGTATATTTTGAATAAATATATACATATATTACCTAGGAAAAGGCGAAATTTATAATGCATTTTTATAAAGAAAAAAAAGCTAAAAAATACAACCGGTTTCGTTCCAGCATTCATCAATAGAAGAAAAAAAATGAATTTCAAGAAACTAGAGTCCAATAACATTCAGACCCAGTAAGCATTCCCTCTCTTTACAAAGGGAAGGCCCACAGGATCTGATATCTAGGTCTCACTCCACATTTTACCTCAAGGTTCTAGTATATCAGATCCTGTGAGCCCTCCCTTCCTATACAGAGGGAAGGCTTACTGGGTCTGAATGTTATTGGAATCTAGTTTCTTGAAATTCATTTATTTTTCTCTCTTCCATTCCATTCTATCCTTTAATTTAATTTACACGCTTTTATAAATTTTCTATTCCCTGAAAAATAAATTTGATAAGTCCTGGGACGAAACCGGTTGTTTTTATACTTTTAATTTTTATTTTTATTTATAAAAAATGCCTTATAACTTTTCTAGCTATTTTAAATCTGTACAACAAAAAATATACTTATATATATATATATATATATATATATATATATATATATATATATATATTTACATATGTATGTATGTATGTATATAATGAAT
>CAHIKZ030004817.1:2302500-2312500 GCA_903632075.3 Acanthosepion pharaonis | reverse complement strand
AATTGTATAGAAAATATCCGACACATTTGGTAGCAGTTGAGATTTTACCCCTACACTCACAAACACCCACAAACACACACACACACACACACACATATATATATATATATATATATATATATATATATATATATATATATATATCAAATGTGACGTAATCTCAGGTCTTTTTAGACTGTTTGACGGGTTGAATTGAGCTTCGATTTTTCAAGAATAATGACGAAGTAACCAGTGATTATATTAAAAATAAACTTAGAATATAATATAAATTAAAATATAATGGTTGAGTAAACGTTTCCGAGCACCCGCGTCCACTAGGGCGGCTGACACCTGTACTGGCACATTTATGTTGGTTCAACACACACTCAACCAACATGTGGTAAATACTGCAAATATGCTGAAAAAACCTGGGTTTTAGCTTCAGGATGAAAACGCATCATGAGAAGTTCTTTTAAAAAGGTCACTACATCTAAACCCTCGTTCACGATGACTTGTTATTTCGCGCCGCACAACTATCGTCGGCCCTTGAATAGTTATATCTACCCAGTTTTACTTACAACTTAACACCCTATATTTCAACCAGTGGCATGTGTTTTCTTGACAGCACTGACGGACACAGGCCTCACCTTACCAGGCAGATAATTTCGAAAATTGACAGATAGATGTATGGTGAGATTCGAATCCACCTCTCATGGACGGAACATGAACATTGAGACCACTCGGCAACACGTAACAAAAACGAATTCCGATGACAGAAACAACCCCCACTTCGGAAAATTGGAAAGACATACGGTTGTTATCATCGTGAAACATCTAGTTACATGAATGAGTTCTTGAATATATATATATATATATATATATATATATATATATATATATATATAAAAAATTAAGTCGACTCCCTATGAGAAATTATTACTATCTCTCTCTCTATCTATCTATCTATCTATCTATCTATCTATCTATCTATATATATATATATATATATATATATATATTTTAGTTTTTAGTATTACCATATATATATATATATATATATATATATATATATATATATATATATATATATATATAATAAATATCGTTTTTAGTAATTACTGACAAACGATTTATACAACACTTTCTCCAGGTTTTTAGATGAAATATTTGCAACTATTTGTCGTAAGAATCACCAAATAAAAACTTTTACTTATTCAGCTAGAAAGAGAAAGGTTTAAATCGTGTTGTGTCTGTCCCACTATGTTTTCCCAACTGAGCAATGTTGAGAGGAAAAAAATCTTCTGTTATGGTACCAACATTCATACTCCGGCTTCTATCTTCAAACCTATTCATGTACTTATCAAGAGAACGGCGAATAAGTTTAAAAAAGACAGAATAGTAGAGAGGAAAACTGAATCAGGGTTTGTCAAGAGCAAGAGGGCCCATCATTTCAACTTAGAGCAAAAGAGATCAATTAGAAAAAATCCAACTCAATCCATAAGACTTTTGGCACGTGAGAGACGTTTTAGCTAAGACAGTACAAAGAGGAGAAAAACCTCTTGAAAATGAAATCATTACATGAAAACGTACGAGAAACTTTTTTATATATATATATATATATATATATATATATATATATATATATATATATATATATATATATATATATATATATATATATCGAACTCTAAACTTAATTCAATTCTGACGATCCTTAGCTATGATTAGTTAATGATGACCAAGTCATTTTTCGTTATATATATATATATATATATATATATATATATATATATATATATATATATATATATATCGAACTCTAATATTTTGTTATATATATATATATATATATATATATATATATATATCGAACTCTAAACTTAATTCAATTCTTACGATCCTTAGCTATGATTAGTTAATGATGACCAAGTCATTTTCGTTTATGATCGATTTCATAACGATACTTTGGTTAAGCTTATACATTTCTATTGCTTAATGTAGAGTGTAATAGTGTTATAACAACACCGGAATATTCCAGTAAGATATCTTCAATCATTTCTAAGTGACTACGGTTCAAAATGTAATTAAACAATTGAACAATTTTTCAGGTACAAATTGGGACAATTTTGCTGTTACACAAGGTATGTATTAAATATGTCGGTTTTTGAACAAAACATTCATACTGACATGCTTAATGTATTCTGCATTCTATCGAATTCTCCTCAAATTGTTAATCACATCAACATCTATACACACAAAAAAACGCAAACACACACAGATATATATATATATATATATATATATATATATATATATATATAATTCGAATTAACTTACGTAACTGCGTCAGTGTTTTACTTTTAGTTGAGACAATGCGGTGCTGGTTGATTATTTGCAAGCAGTAGGGATGTTTTTAGTCTTTTTTTTATTGAATTTTCCCCCAGATATCAGTTTGTCTAATACTGTTTTTTTTTTTTTATTTACAAATTGTATCACTGGATTTTTACACCGCGAGTATTATAGTATATCGATAAAAACAAAAAAAATAGTATATATATATATATATATATATATATATATATATATATATATATATATATATATATATATATATATATATATATATAAACTTATAAATATAAGTAACTATACTCGTCTGGAAAAACATTAGGTGTTTTGACTTGTATATAGTATCTACCCAAAATAGTTTTAAAACCCGATATTATAACCATCTTAGTAGTTTAATAACGAAAGATAAAAACATAACACCACATCATCTACTTACGTATGAAAAATTAAAAAAGTCTATGATAAAGACCAGATTTTGCAATGGGAAATATTAAAGAAATGCCATAAGTATAAAGCAGGTAATAAAGTTTGTCCTCGATTTATAGAGAAAAAATTAACCATCGCTTTGTATGAAGAACCCAACAATTTGCTAAATCTAAAATCTGAAATCTTGAGTAAGTGTAGACATAGGTAACACTGGTTACTAGTACAGGCCTCCTCTCTCTCTCTCTCTCTCTCTCTCTCTCTCTCTCTCTTTGTTATTGAATAAATATGTATTATCCCTTCCCGTTGTTTATTGATTATGTTTTTATTTTTTATTTTTTTGTCACATGGTCATTTTTTTATGTTGTAGGCTATTTATATTCTATTCTAATGTTCCTCTTTGGCTAGCGGACCCTGACGATCCGCGCAGGTGAGGCCCTAGGTAGGTTGGCCTGGCTCTTTTTGGTTCATATATATATATATATATATATATATATATATATATATATATATATATATATATATATATATATATATATATATATATATATATATATATAGAGAGAGAGAGAAAAGGTTTATGGGTTATTTACTGCTGAAATCTAAATATTCTGAACGCAATTGTATGTCTCCAACTGCAGATAAAATGTATTTTTTGGCATTCTCTTATAAAATGCATTTCTAGTCCTTTTTCGTTAAAAATAAATTCAGTCATTTAAGTGCCGTACATGATACACGCTTTGACGATCATGTATCTTTCAATACAATACTGACAAGGCAGATTTTACCTGCAGTGAGTTGCACTTTCTTTCTGCGGTAGACTCATTACCAACCAAGACTAAAGAACCCAGTATGTCTTGCTATTCAAAACATAGGTGGCGAGTGGGAGAAGCGATTGATTCATACCTTTCCCAAGAGTATTGGAAAATTGAATCTAAGTAACTCGACGGGAATTCGAACTCTGTTTTCCGAATTCTCAATCCGTGATTATATCCATTACACCATAATTTTTATTTTATTATAAATAGGTATTGTTAGTAATTTTATATAAAAATGTATTTCTGGTGTTTTTACTATAAGTATGTTTTTTATACTTTCATAATGTCTTGTTTTGTTTGATATTTCACTATTGGTCCCATAGCTGGGATACTAACAAGTGCCACTTGCAGCAACAGCAATTATAGAGGTGCTCCCATGCACTTAAATCGATCAAACCAGAGAACTGGATTGACCAGTTTCGAAATGTAGGATGTCATTTGTTTGTAAAACAATTTATGGCAACTAACTGCAGTCTGTGGAAAACTGTATGAATACATGTTGTGCATGATATCCCCACCTTTAGTTTCCTTAAATAAATTTCACATATAATTTACATAACATGAATTAATTACATTTTCCATACCATCAGATTGCCCTAATTGCCCTAATTTTACATGTTTCATTGTATATTAATTGCTGAATCCTAAATGTCAGAAGCACAATAAATATTATCTTATATATATATATATATATATATATATATATATATATATATATAAGTGAACAGTGAAGTCAACAGGGTGTTTCATGCTAGACGTAATCGACAGGCCACGGGTGTTGTTTTTTCTTCGGCTATTTATATATACAGATCAGTGGTGCTTTAATCACTACTTATTTGTATTTTCCTTTAACAATGGCTTTGCTTACTCAAGTTAATTTCTTTGTCTGGAGGTCTTTTATATTCACTCTGTTTCTATGTATCTTATATATATATATATATATATATATATATATATATATCATATATATATATATATATATATATCATAATTTCTATCATATATATATATATATATATATATATATATATATATATATATATATATATATATATATATATATGTGTGTGTGTTTCATTGTATATTAAATGGTGAATCCTAAATGTCAAGAACAATACACTGTTTCTGCATTTCAGTTTTAGGCCATTAATTTCAAAATTTCTTTTGCCTGACAATCAAAAAAAATAAATCATTGCTAAATAGACAACTTTTATAACTATCTATCTATTTCTCTCTCTCTCTCTCTCTCTCTCTCTATATATATATATATATATATATATATATATATATATATATATATATATATATATATATTTTAGTAGTATGGGCTCGGCGTTGCCGGTGCTTGTTTCAAAAATCGTGTGACTCAAACAGCCATCGCTATCACATGACTTGAAATATTTTTGCCCTTCCTTGCCTTTAAAGGAGTGCCCTTTGCCGTGCTGATGTTGCTACATGCCTTACTTCTTGCTTATCTCACACTGCTCTATACTAAACATTAAATCTGTTACAAAAAAAAACAAAAAAACAAAAGGAACACAAAACAACCAGCTTTTAAAAAAGACTCGTAACTTGAAAAAAAAACGAATGAAAAAAGAATGTTAACAACAAATACTTTTTCACATCCAACCCAGTTCTGCGGAATCAGAATCAACGTTTAGTTTCAACAAATGAATGAGCCAATTGAAGTAAAGTGACATGCAGATTTAAATTTTTCCTACTTGTGACGAAAGCAGCTTTCGATTTTTTTTTTTTGCATGCTAGCATGCTAGTTAAAAAATTCATGTCAGTCAGATGTTGGCTCTCACATTTGCCAATAGAATCTTCCTGCCTATTCATGGCAGCCAGCAATAGGCTCTCATTCTGGCCAGTAGAAAATAGCCGCAAACTGCATGAAAACTGCTGTAGAAGCATGAAATATCGATTATTTCCACTATCAATGGGAGTTGGGAAATGCAATGTCGGTCTTGGCCTTCCTGCTAACTTGAAGCATGTGCATGTAAATGTTAGTGCAAATTGTCGAAAATTGCGGCCGGTGCATTCGTTACACACACACACACACACACACACACACACACACACACACACACACACACACGCACACTCACATCCTGCCTTATATATATATATATATATATATATATATATATATATATATATATATATATTGCATTTATAAAGTTCAATCAATTGAGATTTAAATTTCGCGCAAGTAGCAATAACCTTTTGGTATTTTCCACTTGAAACATTTAGAATTTAGCAAGAAAATATGCATGAAACGAGAATTTTATTTGTCTCTGAACGATTCAAAACTGAATTTTGAGTTTACGAGATTATATATAATACGATAGAGATTTGCCTGAATATTTGCTCGAAAATGCTTTTAAATATCTCGTTCACTTATTATAAAGAAGAAAAAATAGCGTTTCGAGAAAAGAAAAAAAAATCATCAAGCCAAGAAGAAAAAATATGAAACAAACAAAGCACAAACTATAAAACGGTGAATTAAAGCATTTTTTTTAATTAAATCGCTCGATACTAAGAAATTAAGCATTAATATGAAGAAATAAAATCAAAATTTCAAACTTATTTTATGAATTAGAGATTCAGATTTTGCTTAGATCATACTTATTATAAAACCCAGGTTGTGTGTGTGTGTCTGTTCGTTTATATATTGAATCGGAATTTCTACATTTTTCAACCGATTTTAACAAAACTTCACAGGACTACGTAAATTTACCTCGCGGTGGGTCTGAGAGTGCCAAAAATTGGAAAAACACAATTGTTTTTGCACGAAATCAATTTAAGAACACGATTAAGAGGCATCGCTGTCGCGAGAATGAAAGGGGTACATATCGAGTGATACTTATTATAAAACCCAGGTTGTGTGTGTGTGTGTGTGTGTGTGTGTGTGTGTGTGTGTGTGTGTGTGTTCGTTTATATATGGGATCGGATTTCCTACATTTTTCAACCGATTTCAACAAAACTTCACTTTTTTTTTTTTTGGCAGTTAGTGTTTCTTATTGTCTTGCACCCTTTTTTCTTTATTTTTACATTCAGAATGCTTTAAAAATTCCATTTACAAGACAATTGTTTATAATAAAATTCTATTCAATCGATAGACTCATAACGATTGAAAACAATGTTTTTGTTTGAGTTTGATCAATTCATAAAAACAAACAAACAAAAAACAAAACTAATTAAGACATGCGTGTCCGTCAACCTTAAACAATAATCTTTGTCAATTTTATTTTTCAGTCTTTATGATGGTCGATACTTGATCTATCTCTGACTGTTACATTCTCGGGCAACGCCGGGCTCTACTGCTAGTTGTTAATATGGTGAAGTGATCCATCCTTTTATAACTTATTGGCCATAAGATATTTATAAATTATTTATATTTTCGAATGTCATTTCCAAGTGTTACAGTATAAAGAACTTTACCAAATAACAGAAACGGCATACTTGTTAATATGGAGAAATATTCCAACCAATTATAATTTATTGGTGATTAGATATATTTAAGTTATTTAAATATTCGAATCTAGTTTCCTAGAGTCTGTCAAAGAACTTTAAAAATTACCAGAAACCACATTACTTGATTACTTCTAGCAGCAGCAACAACTAAAATCGATAGCTCATGTTACTCGAAGGTCAAGATATTGATATTTAAAACTACTCCAAACAAAAAGCTTACAAAGAAATCACCCATTAATACTGGAAAGATCGATATTACTTCATAGATTTGAGAAATGTATTTTCCGGAAAAAATGTATTAAAATATTTTTTAGAAATTTCAACCAACAATAGCGCTGACTCTTCGGACAAAGAATGTTGAATGTTTTCGTATTAACATAATCATATTAAAATATTAACTTACTATGTTTTATTTGATAAATTTTAAAAAAAGCATCGATGAGGAATAAAACTCTACCTCATACACCTCATTGAGCGATTTCAAATTAGATTAGAGTATACAATAGCGTTTTTAAGTAAGATCAAATTCAAATTAAGATGTAAAAATATAAAGTCTTTTTAAATTATATTGAGAAAGTTTTCATGAAATATATATCTGAAAATCAATTCATTTTCACACTAAACCTCGTTGACGAGCGAATATACTATCTGCGAATAAGTTTAGAAATTTCATTTTATTTGTTCATATACAAAGAATATTGGTAGTTTGCCGTTTATCTATATTTCAATATTAGATTACATCAGGAATGTTATCCAAGTGCGGCGAATACTCAAGCGTTTATCGGCACGAAAAATTAAAGTAGGCGTGTTGAGTTCAATTTCAGTTCGATTCTGTAGAATTAATTACCGAAAATGCATGGATCTATCTTCCACTAGCCATAGGTTAGATATCAGGGCAAAGTGAATTTTCTTAATTTGAGGAGATAACCAATCAATGCGAAAGAAACTCTGAATTTAAAACGAGGCTTAAGTGAGACGGGCAATTTTGCTCAAAACTTACAACTGCTGATATGGTGACTGTTCACGTTGCTAACGTGATACGAGACTTGTGTTGCGCCGAGTTACAAAGGAATTTGATACAAACAACCCTAGAAGTATTTCTGCCAAAATTACAGAATTGAAAAAGATAGATAGATATAAACATTTTGCGATAGATAGATAGATACGAACAGACCGGGATAGATAGATAGATATGAAAGAAGATATATATATATATATATGTGTGTGTATGTGTGTGTGTGTGTGTGTGTGTGTAATGGGAACACGGGGATAATGTAAATTCTAGTGTTCCCAGCATTAATTCTAAAAGGGGTCAATACAAAGAGTACAGCAATAATTATTTATTACAGGTATTTAAATGCGTACAAAAACAATTTTGCACTACAAAGACGCATTCTTTTTTTTTATTTGCATCTCGACTGCTGACAACCAAAATGCTTTAAGGCATAAAAAACAAGGATGCATCTTTATAGGGGTAATTGCTTTTGCACACATGTAAATATATATATATATATATATATATATATATATATATATATATATATATATATATATATATACAGAGAGAGAGAGAGAGATATAAATAGAGATAGATAGATAGATAGATAGATAGATAGATAGATAGATAGATAGATAGATAGATACTTAAGAATGGGGGATAGTGCAAAACATAAAAATAAATGAAGTTGATAGGAAAAACGTAGAATTTTAAGGAAGGATGAAATTTTGGTAAACGAATATAAAAGGTTCAAAGCGACGAGTGAAAATGGGGCGAAAAAACAAAGACAAAATGAATGATAAATTTTTCTGATTATATTACTTTGCAATCGGTGCAATCCGTTTTTGAATCATATCCTAAAAGACAACATCCAACTTGGCATCAAATTTAAAAGTCCCTTTATTCGGGTAGTTGTTAATTTCGACTGCATTTATCAAAATAAAATACATTCGAAAAATAAATATAATCTTCTTGCATATGTCTCTATCTGAATGTGGGGACATACTAAGATAGATAGATAGATAGATAGATAGACAGATAGATAGATAGATAGACAGACAGACAGACAGATAGATAGATAGATAGATAGATAGATAGATAGATAGATGATGGACTAAGGTTGAAAAACAAAACAGACAGATATGGATATATATATACAGATATAAATAACAATCTAAGATATAAATAAGAAACAGGCTGAGATTTAGAGATTGATATGAACAGACTGATTTAGCTAAATACGTATATATATATATATATATATATATATATATATATATATATATATATATATATATATATATATATATGTATATATGCATATATATATATATATATATATATATGAACAGATCTATCTATATCAATAGATGTGAAGAGATTTATCTATTTCAATATATATATATAATTATTTATTTAAAATATGATTGCATCGCTATATAAAAGTTCTCATGTTTCAAAACAAGAGCTGGAAACTTCAATATAATTATACTGAAGTTTTCGGCTCTTGTTTTGAAACATAAGAATTCTTATGTAGCGATGGAATCATATTTTTAAACAAATAATTATATGTAGGCTCTACTTTTGTATCGAGCACTATTTTTTTCAAAAAAATAATGACGAAAATACTAAAGAAATTTGGATTTTTACCTAACGAGTTCTTTCCTATTTTCTATATATTTTCACAGACACACACACACACACACACACACACACACACACATATATATATATATATATATATATATATATATATATATATATATATATATATATATATATATATATATATACAGAGACTGAGAGAGAGATGAACGGAAATGATATTTTGGGGGAAAGAATAAAAAAATAATAAGAAGGAAATTGTGAATACTCAAGGGAAAATGGCATTTTGTTGAGTGAATATAAAGCAATCCTGACGAAGAATGTAATTTCAGTAAGCAAAACAATTGTTGAA
>CAHIKZ030004817.1:2272500-2297500 GCA_903632075.3 Acanthosepion pharaonis | reverse complement strand
AGTCAATTAATACGTCTGTTGCGAGGAAGGTTGTTTCACTGTGTCTTGCTAAAAAATCGTTTTCGTCAGAATCAATCTTGCGCATTTATAAATCTGCTGTTCGTGCGTATATTAAATTCGATTACGATATCTGGCCTGTTGCTCCTAATATGCCCCTCGAGATTCTAGACAAAATTCAGAGAAGGGCCTGCAATCCAATCGATCCTGAACAGGCATCTTTTCTCCAGTCACTTTCTCACCGTGTGACGTGGCTTCCCTCTGCCTGTTCTTGAAATATTTGTGACGTCACCCCCTGGTGTCCCTGCGCCAAATGTGACGTCTGCCTAGCCGCGTCCGTCGTGCTATCCTGTCCTGTGACGACCAACTGGCTTGGCATTGGTCGCGGCACCAAATGTGACGTCCTAACCTTTTGGTGATTCGGATGGGAATCTGGTTAGATTCGGTATCAGCCTTGTCGTTCCCAGCTCGCCTCCAACGGCTGATTACCGAAGTAACTGTTTCGATTTCCAGTCTAGCCTACCCACGTTGTGAATTGATCTTAGGCAGGCGAAATCAATCAGTCGCCGGGGCCGTAATGCAAGTCGAGTTCGAATAAGGGCGATATCGTACAAGTATATGTAAAAGAAAAAAAAATAATAACTCGAAAAGTTCAAATGTGTTAAAAAAGGATAACAATATTTTATATATGGTTGCTGAATATAGGACTAAGTCTTCTTCCCAACCCGCTACATGGATTCGTGACACCTTGTTAGGCGAGTCTTAACATCTTAAGTTGTTTGTTCTTTTAAGAAACTGGTTCTTGATGTGTCTTCAGGCGATATTCGTAAAACTTGTTTTGATGGTATGAGTCTAAGTCGTTCTTCAAAAATAAATGGTTCTTGATTAGAAGATGAGTTCGTGATTTGCGTGGAATCTTTCAAGTCAGCTATCTGCGAAGCTATTAACTCTGCAACTGTCTCTGCCAATTGCCAACTCCAACTAGAACTGATTTTCGCTCGCTGCGACTTTGCTTATATGGACTCTGACCAAAACCGGGGTGGACTTGTCGGGGTTTGAGGTTCCTTGATAATTCCAAACCCACAATCCACTTCTTTGTTTTCGGTAAGGAAAATTTTATTATGTTCCATTTTTGGAAGTCTTCTCGTCCGCCCACTTCTTCTGTTCTCGTATTGGTATCTCACCATACCCTCAAAGGGTGTCAACGGTTTTCCCTCTCTCTCTCACAGTGGCATCTCACACCTATCCCCTCAATGGGTGCCAGCAGGCCTCCCCTCCTGCTTCACATGATTACCTCCGTCCTATACTCTTGCTATCATTCAGCCAATGGGCGCCCAGCGGCGTGGGTGTGGCCAGACTAGCCTCGGTTTAAAAAAAAATTGCTCAACGAAAAAAATTATCTTTTTTTTTTTCACTTTTCCTTTTCTTTCTTCTCTTCGAGGAGACCTCACACCCTAGATTTTTTTTTATCTTTTAACCCAATTACCTGGAATTTGTCAATGAGATTTTCGCCAATTAACAAGTGGGTGGTCAATTAGACGTTTCGCATTCTGGCGTTATCTATTCCCGATAAAATAATTTCGCCACTATAGCCTTTTTTCCTAACGACTTTCCGTAGATAACCAATGGTTTGGTCTTTTGTTTTGGCAACTGTGTGTGGTCCAAATGGACATTTTGCGACACAGTTAATGTTTATCTATTTAGAATTCTGTCTCTGAGGTTATTTGATCAAACTGGAATTTCCACCCGCCCCGTAACCTAAATCAGATTAATTCCAGTATCTTCCTTTTTACCTTCTCGACAATGGAAAAATAAAAATTTTACCACTTTTCCTTGTCGGAAAAATAACACCGCTTAGTGTCCTTTTCGTGATGGCTTCTTATCACCTAATTTTAATTGTCGCCTTTCTTTTTTTTCTTTCCTTTTTCTTTTCTCCTTTCTCCCTTTTAGCAAGCCAAATAATGTCACATATTTTCAGGGTAACTGCGTGGACAAGCTTTTTGCTTGTTGGCCCAGCTTCAATTATTCAATCGTGATACTTGATTGGCGTCTATGTCCCACCATTTTAATGTTGAACACGCTTGGTTAGACGCCACTTCTACTCCAACAGTCTCTTTTTTCGCATTTCCAGCCCCTGTGGAAATCTCTTTCGAGTTCTTACTTCACCGATACCTACAATCTTCAGATATTTAAATGCGACGTCATTCGCTATCTTCTGTCTTCATGAAACCTGTTCGTTTTTTTTCTCCTTTTCTCAAATCCCTCCCACCCCATTTTCAATATTCTCAATGCCATTCTTTTTCACTCCCCCCCCCCCGAGTTCGAATGGTATTGATGCTTTGCTTGGGATGAAATTATTAAAAAGAGAGAAAAAAAGATTTACCTTAATAGTGAAAAGAATGGTTATCATGCCTCTATTTCTTTTCCAATGATTCCTTTTCTTCGTTATCTTCAATGCACAGCCTGCAAAGTATCGAAACAAACTGCAAGAGTAACCATTCTTTTCTTGCTAGAAATACTACTGAGTGACAAATAGAAGGGCTATGGCGTTTATTCATTTCCAAAAAGAAAACATGGCAAGAACGTTTATTTATATCCAAGAGAAAACATCCTTATTATTTGACTAAATTTCCAGCTATTTTCATGGCCTATATTAAGTCTATATTCATTACCGGACAAAGCACTCCCTTTAATATTTTTAAAAATAGGTGAAATAACGTTAGAGAATTTTTGTTTTTAGCCTCTACAGTATAGTATCTTGTAAAGCAATGATTGATAACATTTCGGAGAAAATATTCCCTGTTCTGAAAAGTGTCTGTTACCATGTTGTATGGGAGGGTTACTTCGATTAAGATAGTACGTTGTTGAAAAATATACAGGTTCATAAAATATTGAAAAGACAGTGTGACGCCTCAGAATCTACGCGAATAGAGTAAAGTTTTTTGGGTTTTTTTTTTTCCTTTATTGGTATTTTTTTAAATTTAGTCACCAGGACAGTAGATAAAAGATAAAAGAAAAATAAAACTAGAAACAGTTTTTTTTCTGCTGTCCTGCAAAACAACTGACACAGGAAAAAATTCTGGCCCCAAAAAATTTTGGAACGATATGACTCTAGTATAAATAACTAATAAGCATAAACGAAATATGGCTGCGCCAGACACCTTTCAAGTCAGTAAGTAGAAAGTTTTAAAAACAGATTCAAATAACAAGCAAGTGACAATCATATAAGTGCATAGAAATAAATCAACAACGTTGTCCAATTTTTTTTTGAAGAAGAAGAACTCTTTTTAGTCGTAATTTTTAAGTTTGTTTACGCGATGTTTATTTGGAAACCAATCCGATATGAGATACGAGTTTCTTTTTGCATTCATGTACCCCACCATCTTTCTATTACTGGTCGGTCCGTATTTCGATGAATACTTCATAGGGGAAGGGAATGAAATTACATTTTTATACGCAGATATATGTGCATGATATAAATATATAGATAAAATTGATTATCTATCTATCTACCTATCTATCTATCTTTCTATCTATCTAGCTACCAATCTATCTATCTATCTATCGCCATCTTTTTTAACTGAAATTAATCTCAACGTGCGTAGATATAAAGAAGTCTTACGAATAAAAATATGTCTCCAGACAGAAATAGTAATGCGTACTTCATCCTGTCTTTATCCTGTAATTTAAGGATGTCGCATTCGAAAGTGGTTTCCATGATGGAAAACGGTTATAAAATTTCGATTCGTATCGGGAAGCAGATATTTTTTTCCTCAGTAGCATTTTTCGATCTCGAGGCTGGTTGACCTATATTTCATTCTTTAATAACAAGGGTTTCAACTCAAACACTAAATATACGCTTCTGCCTTTTTCAGGAAGACCCTAGACGCCGTGGATAAAAGTGTTGATTGAAGTAATCCAGTGACTTGTCCCAAAGGGTTGTGAACAAAAAACTCGGGGAGTTGAGTTACTATATAGAATTAACTGAAACTGAGATATCCAGAAAAGGCATGGCACGTGGAACTAGAACAATCTACTCTCGTGGAATAAATAAAGGGTTCGAAATTCCAGCGAATATTACCTGAAGTGGGCCAGAGCGTATAACTGCCGGAACGTTGTGAATATGACAATAACGATGAGTACAACGGTCCAAAAAATTTAAATACTCTAAATAGTTACTTTAAAATATGTACCTAAGAAAAATGTGATAGATAAAATTTAAATTGCATTTTAAAAGATGAAATATCATACTTGAAGCTTTTTTTTAAATTTTCCTGCCAAGCTTATCGATTAAAATATTCTCATACACCCTTGTGCAAATTAATTGAAACAAAACGAATAATTTTGTTATTATTTACATTTTTCTTATGAAACATGACCCAGTGTACATGTTAATACTTCGTATGTCTATTCCATGAAGTCTTTCCTTACAGATTGAGAACTGATTGAGATACTCAACTGGATTTAAATCAGACGAGTTTCCGGGCCAGACTATAGTACTTTGATTTGCTCACTAGTAAGGCTTGCCAGTGTGTTCATGTAACGTTACTTACGCTTTCGTCCATCGCAGACAATGGCTGTAGGACAATTAATCGACAGCCAAGACAATAGTGTATGGGCGAAATATTTACAAAAAATCTGATATAATCATGGATGACGCAATATCTTTCAAAGCCGAACAAAATTCATCACACACCCCGAAAATAGATACATATACAGACCACCACTGCAAATGATCTAATCTGAGGAAAAAAATAGAAATTATTACACCCTGCCACTCCAGTGGGACTAAAACTGACAGTATGGTGAAAGAAAGAAATTAAAGTGATTATTTCAATTAATTTGAACAGGGATGTAAACAAAATACTTTGTTATATTTCAAACCGAATTCAAATTCAATAGATTTTTTTTGTTGATCTAAACAATAAAAACAATAAAATAATCTGTCAACACAGCATATTTCTCTTAATTAAAAATTTATATAAAAAAATTAAGGATATTTTTCGGAAACCATATTTACGAAATATTTGCTGATTTAAGGTTTAATTAATCTGAATAAAAAAAAATATTGCTTAGTTTTAGTTTAATCTGTCGCAGCAATGCATTTTTTTAACATGTCGATGGTGTTTTTAATTTTTTCTTGTATTGTTGTTTCTTGCAGATTTTGTGAGTGTTGAATTGATGTATTGACTGCCAGTTGGTTCGGAAATTAAAGTAAGTAGAACATAGTTGAAATTAAATTACATGACGAATACAACATAAACGCCTTTTTAAATATATATTTTTTATTCTATCCAGAAACGATAACAGTTTAAAATATTTTTAAATTTGTGATGTGTTTATCGAATTTTACGAAGACCTTGTTGAGGAAATGTCAGAAAATTACTAATAATATTTTAATTTATAAAAGGTACGTATCTTATTTTCTGATAATGTACTGTAGTGCAGGGGTCAGCAGCCAACGGTACGCGTACCACACGTGGCACATCAAACAATTTCCAATGACATCACGAAGTCCGAACCAATAACTACTACACACGCAAAGAAGATATTTAGCTGTTTCAATTTTAATAAATGCAAAAGTATATATACTATATATTTCTACATAGTTGGTACACTAAATGATTTTATAACTCTAAGACAGCATGTAATTAGCAAAATATTATTGATATCTTTTGTAGTGTATGGATGTCCGTTTCTACAAAAATTAATACGTTTATATTCACATAAAAAACATTCAAAATTATTTTTAAATTACTGGGGATTGTTGAATTGTAGAGAGCTTTTCCATTTATTATTAGTAAATACAGTTTTAATTTAAGAACAATATCATTTGAACGCTACAATTTTTCTATGACTGAGTGTTAATGTTTGACTAGAAAAATTCAAGGTTTCCATTCTTCAATTCCCTTATGTATATAAATAAATGCGAATATCAATGTCACACTTTTTCAACTTTACCCCTAGAGGCCGTAGCTCAACATATCATGCCATATTGGAATCAAACCAACTTCGTGTGCAACTTAAAAACATTACGGACCGGATCCAGGTCCCGTAAATCTGAAATTTTGGATTCCAAATTTTCCTAAGATACTGCAATTGTTATCGGCGATTTTTTTTACGTGATGTTTTCAGACGCATTTTTTGGTACGGTAACATTTTTTAAAAATTGGAAATAAATTTGGGAATAATCGAAATTAATTGCGAAATCCAGCGAAAGTCAGCCTTCAAATAAAACTAATTGTCGCACGGAAAGTAAAGACCCACGTACATCAAATTGTCTTTAAACTAAGTGGCGGCAGTAATATTATCGTTGAACTTTTAAAATGTAAGCTTAAATCTTAATGCAATACTTAAAAGCAGTGATCAATTTTGAGTTCTTCGGTAATTTATTGTTGCCTAAACTTTGCTCTTCCCTTGCTAATGGTGAAGGCTTAATCAAGAGCCCACCACAGAAGCTTTAAACGCAGGTGGATAGAGAGGCTTTTAAGCTAGTAATTAATTCTACCTAATTTTCTTTAAATTAATGGTGGCAGTATCGCATCGTTGAACTTTTTAAAAGGTAGGCCTAAATCTTAAAAGCAGTGATCAATTTTGAGTTACTCTGTAGTTTATTGCTATCTATCGGATACGGCAGCAGTATTCCTCACAAATAGAAATTTCCGCCAACAGAGGACCTGATTGCAATCAAAAGAGCCAAGGCTGCAGCGAAATAAAGAATGTACTGTGCAAATGAAATCCCAGTTCAGACGGCAGCCAAGAGAGCATCTAATGCTGAGATTATGCAAAGATTACTGAGGGACTCTTTAGTGGTGTGAGGATGAGGACCTCTCTTCCAAAGCCGAGTTCGAATTCCGTTCGAGATCGTTTGATTCATTTACGCATAAATACCCTTGGGAAAGGTATGAACCCATCTCTTTTCCTCCCAGATATTGGTTGAATAGCAGGGCAGAGTGGGTTATTTAACCATGGTTGGCAACCAGTCTACAGCAGAAAAAATGTTACTCAACGGCGGGAAAAAGCATCTGTCTTGTCAGTCATTTGTCGTAAGATACATTACCCATCAAGCGCGTATCAGGTATTGGACTTAACTGACTGAAACTCTTGAACAAGCCGAAGGCCCAATCAAGCGCTTTCTATTTGATCTAACTTAAATGCCCTCCGACAGGGTGTTTCTCGTTAAGCTAGTAACTAATATAAACATTTAGCTATACAAAAAATAATTTCTTAAGATTTCATAAAATCATCTCAAAGCGGATAGCTGACATCAAAAATATTTCAAAAATTTCTTTAAAAAAAAATATCAGAAACGATATCATTCATTCTTTTTTTAATAAACTTTGAAAATTTCATTAAGACTGGAAATTATTTATTTTTGCCACAATTTCGAAATCAACGTCTTTTTCACCGCAAAATGACTCTCAAATTCCCCATACAAATTTGTGGCCCTGCGTTAATGAAAGAAAAAAAAAACAAAATTTATACTCAAGATCTCCAAGGGTATAAAAAGCATAAAATATATAACCGTTACATCAAAATATACTTTGATCTTCTCTCTTATTATTAAAACAAATATTTTAACGATAATTTTTTTTTTCATCACTTTTTTTTTTTTATCGTGTATCTTCCTTTTTTTTTTTACGAAATTTTGGAGATAAATACCTTAAAAGGTATTTTCGTTTTAATCATCTCGGAACCCAACTGACGTAAAATTATAGCATATATATATATATATATATATATATATATATATATATATATATATATATATATATATATATATATATATATATATATATATATATATATATATATATATGTATATGTATATATTTATTAAAGACATTTTTATGTTTAACATTCTTTTTTATAGATAAAAGTATTTAAGTAAATGCCTGTTTATAATAAACAGTATTATAACATTTACCGGCCTGAATGTCCGAGAAATTTTAGAATGTCATACATTAAGAATTGGACTTTTTTCCAATTTTTAATGTATGACGTCATTTGTTTATTTGATTTGGCCATGATCAGTTATGAATGTACGAGATTCAAAGTTTAAGCAGTAAATTCGACCTTGTCTAGCAAAGTCGGTTAAGGCACGTCAGCGTAAATGAAGGTTCCGTATAGGATGCAGGTTCGAATCCTGTCAAAGAACGAATATTTTCTATGACAATTTCTCGGACATTCAGGCCGGTAAATGTTATTTAATACTGTTTATTATAAACAGAGCATTTACTTAAATACTTGTATCTATAAAAAAGAACGTTAAACATAAATATGTCTTTAATAAATTGTCGGACTTTGTCCATTTCTTAATGTATGACGTCATTTGTTTAAATTTTTATACGCCATGATCAGTTATGAATGTACGAGATTCATGGAAGATTGAAGTTTATAAGCAGTAAATTCGACCTTGCCTACCGAACGCTCCTTTGTGGCCGAGTCGGTTAAGGCACGTCAGCGTAAATGAAGGTTCCGTATAGGATGCAGGTTTGAATCCTGTCAAAGGACGAATATTTTCTATGAAAATTTCTCGGACATTCAGGTCGGTAAATGTTATTTAATACTGTTTATTATAAACAGAGCATTTACTTAAATACTTGTATCTCTAAAAAGAATGTTAAACATAAAAATGTCATTAATAAATTGTCGGACTTTGTCCAATTCTTAATATATATATATATAGAGAGAGAGAGATTTCAAAATGTTTTGATGCTGTCTCAGTAAATTCGGAGACTTCTTGAATTTTTCTAAATATAAATAGAACATCAAGGTAAAAATCTTCTCGTTCAATTTAAGGAAAAAATAGCAAAATAAATGCGGATAAAAATAAAATATTGCACATCAAGAGAGAAAAAAAGTGAAGGAAGAAAATTGAACATGGGGCATCAAGCAACATGTTTGTTTAGTTTTCTTCATTTTCGTATCGGTGAGTCTGTCCGTGTGTTTGCGTTTTCTTGAGTGCGCATGCGTCTCTATATACGTATGTGCTTCGGTTGCTTTTCATTTCACTATGTGTGCGTGTTCGTACACACGCGTGTGAGTTTTATTATATGTATATATATATATTCCTGTGTGCTTATGACGATTAAAACGCCTGCCAGCAGAATCAAGGGAATGTTGTTTATTGAATTAACATTTTGATAATTTGATAAACCGTGAAGTAAATCTATAACGCTAAACACATTAAACGCGTATAGAGAACATTTGTAAGGAAGCGTAGGTTTGAAACCTAGTGTAATATCTCATGTGTGTATGTGAGTTTGTGTGCTTGTGTGTGACTTTAAAGAGAGAGAGAAATAAAGAAAGAAGGAAACGGAGAGAGAGAGAGAGAGAGAGAGAGAGAGAGAGAGAGAGAGAAAAGAAAGTACTACTGAGTTTCAGAAGTTTGCTTTTCGGGGCCAAATAAAAACAAGTTTACTAATGCTAATATTTATGCCAAACAAATATTTACAAGAAAGTTTGAGGCAAAACAAACGTTACCTTTCTCTGTGCTTTGCACACTCTCTATTTCTCTCTCTCTCTCTCTCTCTCTCTCTATATATATATATATATATATATATATATATATATATATATATATATATATATATATATAAAATCCCAAATCACCATATTTCGGTAGACGAAAACACCCGTCGTCTGTCTCATCAACCCTGGCATGGACTGAGTTCGTGTCAGAAATAGAAATTTAACTACAAAAGCTAACAACAACAACAACAACAAATGCAGTAAAAAAAAAATAAAAAAAACTAATCCAGAATTTATCGATTTCAATGTTTCAGTCAGACGAAAGGCACGAGGCAGGGTTCAGGGGAGAGTGAAATATATTTGTCTTAAAGGGAAGAGGTTTTATAAAATTAAACCCGAATATTAACCTTATGACATTAATTTGGGTCTATATGAAGAATGAAATACCAATTTAAAATTAAAAGAGGAATAAAAAGGGTTTTAAAAATAACTTAAAATATATAGATTAAAGGATTAACGGAAAGAGGGTTAGGGACATCTTATTGTAAGAGGAAGTTTATAAATTAGAAATATAGCGTAAAGAGGTACAGAGGACGGAATATAAAAATTAGAATTAGTTATACTTTCGACATTTGACGAGTTAGAGTGGAGCGAATATTGTGTAAACATAGTAGCTAATTAAGTTAAACTTATAGAAACTCGAATTTGTTTTTTTTTTTTTTTTTTTTTTTTGTCGACTTTTCTTTTGTTTTTTGTCGCTTTCAAGTTGAATTTCTTTTTCTGACACAAACTCACTCCACGCTAGGGTTGATGAGACAAATGACCGGAATTTTCATCCGCCGAAATAGGCTATTCCCCATATGTGGGGATTTAGGATTTTGTTATTTATTATTTGCTCTGTAATAATAAATACATTGAGCTCTTTTTGTGGATTTGTTTTAATATTTTATTTAATAGGATGTATATATATATATATATATATATATATATATATATATATATATATATATATATATATATATATTTTAATACATTTTTTATGTTTAATATTCTTTTCATAGATACAAATATTTAAGTAAATGATCTGTATTATAATAAACAGTATTAAACAACATTTACGGGCCTGAATGTTTTTTATTAAATGTTGTTTAATACTGTTTATTATAATAAAGAGCATTTACTTAAATACTTGTATCTATAAAAAAGAATGTTAAACATAAAAATGTCTTAAAAATAATTGTCGGACTTTGTCCATTTCATAATATATATATATATATATATATATATATATATATATATATATATATAACTAAATGTAATAAATTCTGTATTAGTTTTCTTTTAAAATTTCGATTTTGACACAAATTCAATCTATACTGCAGTTGAATAAGACAGACAAATTATATTTTTCACTGGTCAAAAAAGCTTATTCCCTATATGGGTTGATTTGGGATTTAATTGTTTATTAATTATTTGCTCTGAAATAATAAATATTTTGAGCTCTTTTTCTGGAGTTGTTTTAATATTTCATTTACTAGGATATATATATATATATATATATATATATATATATATATATATATATATATATATAAAGCTAATAAATTCTGTACTAGTTTTTTTTATAGCTTTCACAGTTAAATTTCGATTTCTGACACAAACTCAATGTATACTGCAATTGAATAAGACAGACAAATTATATTATTCATTTGTCAAAATAAGTTCATTCTATATATGAGTTGATTTTGGATTTTATTGTTTATTAATTATTTGCTCTGTAATAATAAATACATTGAGCTCTTTTTCTGGATTTGTTTTAATATTTTATATTACGCCGCGAAAAATAAACAGAGCAATTACTTACTGACATTTGAGTCATCCTTATTTCTCTGTTTACGTGCCACTAAACAAAAGACCCAGAAAGAATTCAGAACTTTATTCCCTAAGAAATCTGTCAAAGTTTGAGTGTGGCCCAAGATGCTATGAAACTCCGACTGTTTATACGTTTAACATAAGTAAACTATTCTATTCTATGACTAATAATTGCATACACACATATATTGGTCTTTATCTTGAGATTCGCGAAAAATTCCAAAGAAGGGTTTGTAATATTATTTGCCCTGACCTGGCATCTCGACTTCACTCACTTTCACACATAGCTCCCTTCTCTCACTTTTTGTTTGTTCTATAAATAACTTCATGGTAGTTGTTGTTCTGTGAGATGCACTCTTTGGTACGTCGACCTCATGGATGTAAATGCATTACTAGATTGGCAAATAGGTCTCATTGTTTTACACTCGCACATCTTGCCAGTGGAAATCGATTCTCATTTCTTGCTTTCTTGTCGCCTCTAATCTTCAAAAATTTAAATGCAACGTCAATCGTCATCTTTGCTCTTGAACCATGTTTCTTTTTTCAATTGTTCCTTCTCCTCAACAATGTCTTCTCATTCTTTTCATAATCAGAATACCCTTGCGTGTTAGTGGCATTATCGCCTTTCTTGGGGTGAAATAGAAACGGGACGCTGAGATTTATAAATTTAGATTTATATTTTTTAGTAATAGATATTTTGGATATAAAGTTTACGCTATTTCACTTAGATTCTTTTTCTTTTCTATTATATACATGAAGAGAAATAATACATTGCAAACGCTTTTAAACCCCACCCAGTACCCTAATTATTTCATATTCAACGCGAAAAAACGTCTCGTAAATTTTTTTTAAATAGAAAAGTGAGCCTTTTTGACAGTCCTACCGACTAAGAATATATTGTTCTACCCATTAGCAAAACAACAATTGAAAACAATTTATGTAAAGTTAACATAACATTTATTACAAATATTTCTAAAGTATTAACTTAATTAATACAAAATAATGTCTTAGTTAAATTCAAAACAGCTGCACCTGTTGCAAAAATGGTATGGAATTTATTTTCGACAGATAGTTATCAGTATATATCACGAGCGGCCCAGACGAATAGAAGTCGCTGAATGAAGATAAATTGATTTTTTTAGACGAAGACGACAGGGAAAGGAACCATGCCAGCTATAAAACTGAATAGTACCCAGAAAAGAAACACAGAGAGACGAAAAAAAATACCCATCAGACTGTTCAACTACTCCTCATCTCAACCTCGCTTATAACAGTAGGTTAGAACCCAAGAATAAAATCTAGTTTACTAATAGCAATGTTTTTTTTTTACTAGTGGCTAATAATTCGGCCGAATTATAATATTTAAGCCACCTGATTTTGACTGTCAATGAATCTGGTGTCTAGATTGTGCTGCAACCGAACAAATATAATACGATAAAACTTGACGATAGACATTTCTCTATTACCAGTAATAATTGTCACAAGGTATATATAGGAGAAACTTCAAGAAATTTAAATAAAATATTAACAAACACAAAACGGATCATTTACAAAACAATAGGCTCATTTTATTAGTTGCTCGTTGTAATGAATCTAGACCTAACTTTTAATTTAAATAATGCTACTCTAATTAAAAGAAAATACAATTTACTAAGGCGAAAATGTATAGAGAGTGTTTTAATAGCTAGATCATCCACAGCAAATTTACGTTCAGGTTCTTTTCATTCTATCTTCCTTGACAGATCTATTATCAAAATGTGGGATATTTAATAACAAAAGTGATGGAAACACGTACAAAAAAGAAACTAAATTGACTGAACTAATTAATCAAATTATGTATTACACAAACTTTTGAATTTAGATTTAAATTGTCAGCGTCCTTCATGCACATGTGTCGTCACATCAAAATAAACATCATTTGAAGTTGTATCGTCTGCGTCAACAATACTAAACGCGTCACAATTTGCCATAGTTTTTAAGTAAATTCTTCTTGATATGTAAAAATATATATCGTTTTCACATATATATATAGATATATAGATATAGATAGATAGATATATAGATAGATAGATAGCAGGGTTTTAATCAAACAAATCCTGACCGATTGGGTATCAGTATCCGTTTAAGACACATGGCACAGTAGATAAAGATGTTGGTTAGATCCAGTGACGCGACCTAAAGAGTGTGAGTTCAATACCTGTTTAAGACAGTAGAGAAACTTGCTCATCCTTTGATTATGTACAACTTCATTTTATTCAGTTTTCAGGTTAAGTAAAACTTGGCTTTCACATATGTTTTGTTTGGTGTAAGAATTATCGTGCAAAATATCAGGTCATCCGATAGTTCTGTCCGAAGTTTAACTTTTTGTTAAAATGAACGAAATTTAAAGAGTATTTTATAATGTGTAAGGAGCTGAACATTATTTTTATGTTTAGATGCCTTTAAACTGATCAAATTTCATTTCAGAGAACAATAAAATAAAATTTTGTTTGATTAAGACCCTGCTAACATGGAAGTACCCAAGAGTCATTTGAGGCACATAATGCTTTATGAGTTCAAGAAAGGAAACAGGGCAGCCGAAACGGATAGAAACATTTACTCAGTTTATGGAGAGGAATGTGTGAATGAAAGAACTTGCAGAGATGAAGATCGAACCGGACGTCTAGTTGAGTTTGATGAAAAGCTTCTGGAAGCAGCCCTTGAAGAAAATCCTGCTTTATCAGTCCAGGAATTGGCAGTGATTCTCATTTCAAACCATACATTCATCGTCATCTTCAGTAACTTGGAAAAGTTCCTAAACTTGGAAAATGGGTGCTTCAAGAATTGTCTGAAAACAACCTCAAATCCCGAGTTGACATCTGCTCTTCTCTCCATTCTCGCCAACTTGTTTCACCTTTTTTGGATGGACTTGTGACTGGCGACGAAAAATCGAAATGCTAAGCGTCGTAGACAGTGGCTTATTAAAGGGGAAGGACCCCAGCCACAGCCGAGAAGGGAACTTCAAGGGCAAAAGGTTCTTCTTTCAATCTGGTGGAATCGCCAAGGAATAATCTACTTTGAATTCTTACCACCTAATGCAACAATTAATGCTCAAATATACTGTCAGCAATTAGAGCATTTGAACCAAGCTTTGAGGAAAAAAGACCTGCTCCAGTGAATCGAAAAGGGCTGATGTTTCATAAGGACAATGCGCGAACCCACACAGCAAGAATCACGTCACAAAAGATCGAAGAACTTGGTTGGGAGAAAATTCTTCATCCACCTTATTCTCCCGACCTTGCTCCTTCAGACTACCATTTGTTTCGTAGCTTACAGAATCATTTGGAAGAAACAGCTTTTGTAACACAGGAAGAGGTTAAAACTGACATTTGTGAGTTCTTCGAATCAAAGCCAAAAGAATTTTACAGTAATGGAATTAGTAAGCTTGTTAATAGATGGAAGGAAGTCATAGATAATCAGGGAAAATACATTGTTGATTGAATCTGTAATTAAATGTAACATTTGGTCACTTGTTTTCTTTATTCAATATTCGGACACAACTTATGGGATGACCTGATACTTCACGGTGTTTTATCTGTAAAAGAAACGAAACTTTAAAATTTGAGAAGAGAATGTAATTTTGGATATTTAGACATTTGAATGAGTTTAAATAGCGTTCAAAATTCGAATTTTACATTTTGTTCAAAAACATTGTGATTGCCTATTTTACAAACGCACCTAGGATCCACTTGTGATCTATTAAAGCAATCGTTGTGCAAGGTGATGATATCTCTCTATATAAAACAGAGAATGTCTGTGTGTCTGTCTATTTGATACCTTTTCACTCGAGATCCATCCAACCGATTTTGACCAAACTTGGTACACATAGAACAATGTAAGAGATAGATGTCTTAGCGTAAAAAATCGATATTTTTTAAAAAAAAATCAATAACCGATAAAGCCAATCAAAATTCAACTTTTTTCCTCCGATTTAGTACAAATTCGGTATATAGGTTATTTTCATCACGGCAAGCTCAACGATAACTCGTTTTTATTTCTACGTCAAAGCATTTAGCGAAAAAGCGGGAAAAAACGAAAAATCGATTTCAACACAATTCTATTTCAATACAAATTTTAAAGTAAAATCCCCCTCGATTTTCAAGCAATCTAATGCAGGCTTCACTCAATTGTAGCCAACAATATAAGTTGATTGTTCAACAGTCATTTAACTTGATAATTGAGTCTACACATATAGTGAAAACCCGCATAAATACCGAATAATTTCGATTTTTAAAGTTTTCTTTCTTATTTTTCATTGATCTTTCGACCAATTTTCATCAAACTTAACAATTGCTTTATAAATGTATCCTCTTTTACATCCCTGGTAGCACACTGACAAATTGAATTTCAAAAACTCCAAAATAATTGTAGTCTGAAGTGGGTCTTCATGTTACCTGTTTAACCCCATCATTTCCTCAGCTAACTTCGATTGAATAAATACAGACTACTTCTGTTATATCAGTAACTGCATTAATTCAAAATGTTTTTAATGAAAGTACTTTAACTTATGTTGAAGAAGATAGACTCTGTTACATCTAAACATGATGCTGATTTTGCTCCATTGTAAGTGAACGCTTTTTTTCTGATTGACCAGCTGGGTATGGCTGCTAGCATTGAATAAATTGCTTTTAGAAAGAAATAGATGTGGCAGGGTTAGTGTAAGGTCGTTTCATCCGATTAGTTAGTCTAACAGAGGCGGCAGAATAATGACACATCTTAAAAATGACATATCAAAGGATGACTTTAACAATCGAACTGAGAGACAGTATTCTTGAGCTTTAGTTCACTGGAAGATTAAACTTTAATTTATTATTATTATTATTATTTTTTTTTTTAATCGACACCACCCCAAGCAAGGCAGTGTAGCTACTAAATAGCAAAGGATTACAAGGTCTTTAGGAATTAAGAAACAGAAACATTAATAATTAGAAGAAAGAGAAAAAGAGTAATCAGGAGAACACTAGATAGTGACTGACATTGCATTTAATTTTTTTTAAAGTTGGCTGGAAAGCATTGAACTGGAAGTGAGTTCCACAAGCGAGATGTACGAGAAAAGAAACTGTTAGAAGTTACGGCTACATCTAGCCAACTCAACAGTATATTGATGAGATCTCGATCGCCAGCCTAGCACTAAGCTTAGATTCATAAAATCAAGGTACCATGAAAAAGAGCGATATTTATTTGTACAATGATAGAAAATGTGGCAAAAGGCCAAAATAGGAAATGGGGAAAAGGACGGTCTTTTTCTGTCTTATCTTAAAATTAGCTAACCTCAAACACTGACCCAAGCATACAACAGTATTCCTTACACCAAAACGTATTCTTACTTAAAAATCTTACTGCATTCACCATATTGCCACAATGTCTCTATGAAAGTCCTAACAAGTCCTCTTATGCACAATCCATTGTCTGTGAGTGAAGGGAATGAAACAACAAGTTAAAAAAATCTAAATTTAAATGAATATTTACAAAAATTTACAAAACTGTTTAGAAGAAGCTAAACAAAATAATATTAATATTAACTCCTCCCCTAATCCTTAATTGTGGCATAAAGATCAGTTAACTGGCTAAATTAACACCGTACTTTTATAATATAAGCCATTCATTCACCCCATGCTTACACTCAAACATACACTCATTCAAACAATAAATACTAAAATTACACCAGGAAAGAAAAGCGTCCTGCATCTACCAGAGAACTGTCATCTCTGACCACCTAACGAGGGAGGTGATGGGGGATTAAATGGTGATAGAAATAAAAGGTACCATAGCAAAGAGTTCATCCGAACAATTACCAGGAAAGTATTTATTAAATAAAAAAGACACAGAGAGACAACATTACGCTGGTGGGAAGTGACATATTAGTATTAATAATATTATCGATAGTTTAGTAAAAGATCACGAGCCTAAAAGTTCTATACCCTACGGGGCGTATGAGAGCGTGTCTTTTTAGAGAATCCTTTTGTATATTATCAGCGTAATCCCATGGATTCTTGTGAAAGATAAAGCAGTTGTTTGTTGTTTCCGTCTCCATTCTTTGAAAAACATTGTCTTGCTTCTCTTAGACTATTTGCCAAGGCTAGAAAATTCAGTCTACTCTGATATTCAACATATATTTGAGGGGACAGATTAGTCACGAAAACCCCAAGGTCTGGCCAAAATTAAGTCCTTTGGTCATTGTTGTTTAGGCAATGGTATATAGAAGTCGTGTTCTTCCTAACATACATGGCCCCGGTCTCAGCTGTACCGACAAGATCCAAAAGATGCAGCATTCAGGAAAGGCGTTGCTGGAGTAGGTGCCAGCAAACCTCCTTCGGAGTTCCATTCAGGGTTTTCTGTTTGGATTTGCATCAATAGCCTGTTCCGTGAGTGGATATGACCGCAAGGCAATAGATGTTTAAAATCAGGGTTTTCCTTCCTCGTTTTCTTTTGATACATTTGCTGTGTACATTGGCTTGGGAGAATAGTGATACTGTTACGAAAGGTGATATTGGGAAAATAGTGGACGTAGATTAATATTTAGATAATATTCAATGGCGGCACTCTCGAGGATTTTCATTCTGAATGAATTATTTTCTTTTTTATGTGTGTAGACTTTTTCAAATCAAAATTGTGGTTGAATTTATTTCTATGCATGACTAGTCCATTTGTTAAATTGTTATTTATGAGGTCTCTTTTGTGTTCATAGATGCATTTTTTAAAAAAATGTCTTCATGTTTAATATTTTATATATAATATAAAAAAACCCTACTCCCTAGTTTCTGCGGAGTGATTTTGAATCGAACAACACACAGTCCTAATATAGATATAGATAAAACAAACAAACAGAGAGATAGGCTGACATACACTCTCTTGAGTATGGACATTAGGGAGTATTAGATAATATAATTTAATTTGATTTATGGTGACCAAGTTATTTTTTCTCACATACAATTTTGTCTTACTTTCATTCTAACCTGAGGAAGCCAAAGAGAGGACACGCTCGCGGGGAAACGCGTGATTAATTTTTTTTTTTTATTTCACTTTGTAATAATATCTTTACTTTTCCTTCGGCTATTTCTATAATAGTAGTAATTTGAAACATTCATCATTTGCAACTTTTGAAGAGTTCAAATGAATAGCGCCTTGGAATAACACACACACATACACACGCATATATATATATATATATATATATATATATATATATATATATGTGTGTGTGTGTGTGTGTGTGTATTTATAGATATATAGTTTTGAAGATTAGTGTTTGCTTAAAATTAGCAGCATTTCGGTAGAGTCAAAGATTATTTGTAAATGACAGTTTCCAAAAACGTATTAAGAAGTTTTGACAACCAAAGCAGTCTACTGCCATGATTACTATTGAACATGTCTGGGCCATTTTGTTCGGAGAAATAAACAAAATAAGCCGAAAACTTTCTAGAAAGAAAATTTATTTCCTATTTCGGTTGGAGACTTGTTTTATCGCGAGAGAGTTTTGAATATTTGGCAACGTCAGTGTTTAAAATTTGTAATGTTAGGCAATCATTAATTTCAATAAAATACTCGTGAATCGTTTTGATTATTGAAGAAGGATCGAGTTCCAAAACTGAAACATGTTATTACTCTAATTTTATCTAGTTTTGATTACTGAAGAAGGATCGAGTTCCAAAACTGAAACGTTATTACTCTAATTTTATCTAGTTTTGACTACTGAAGAAGGATCGAGTTCCAAAACTGAAACATGTTATTACTCTAATTTTATCTAGTTTTGACTACTGAAGAAGGATCGAGTTCCAAAACTGAAACATGTTATTACTCTAATTTTATCTAGTTTTGATTATTGAAGAAGGATCGAGTTCCAAAACTGAAACGTTATTACTCTAATTTTATCTAGTTTTGATTACTGAAGAAGGATCGAGTTCCAAAACTGAAACATGTTATTACTCTAATTTTATCTAGTTTTGATTATTGAAGAAGGATCGAGTTCCAAAACTGAAACATGTTATTACTCTAATTTTATCTAGTTTTGATTACTGAAGAAGGATCGAGTTCCAAAACTGAAACATGTTATTACTCTAATTTTATCTAGTTTTGATTACTGAAGAAGGATCGAGTTCCAAAACTGAAACATTTTATTACTCTAATTTTATCTAGTTTTGATTACTGAAGAAGGATCGAGTTCCAAAACTGAAACATTTTATTACTCTAATTTTATCTAGTTTTGATTACTGAAGAAGGATCGAGTTCCAAAACTGAAACATTTTATTACTCTAATTTTATCTAGTTTTGATTACTGAAGAAGGATCGAGTTCCAAAATTGAAACATGTTATTACTATAATTATATAAAGAAAAAATATACGTGCACAAATGCATCACTTTAGGAACAGGCATCTGTTTTTTCGCGGGATCAAGATAGTGCTCTGTCTAGTCAAAATTCAATTAATAATATTCGCAATAGTTAAACTGTTGAAAGGCATGAAGATAGTTATTATGGAAACTGCTAACTTACCGCCCCAGGGGCAATGAATCGAAATTTCCAGAAGATTTACACTAAGTTGTTTAATTAATTCATATTAGTAACTAATCAACTCACGGAACATTTCAAGATACACAACATCGGGAAAATATTACGCACATATCTGTTGCATGCCATTGACGCCAGCTGCAATCAGTTACCAGCATTGATTACCAGTCCAGCAGTTGGGCACCTCGAGGCGGTGTAATGGTTAGCAAGCTTGTCTCGCTGAGTAATGAGTTCAATCCTCACTGAGTGCCTTGTACTTTCGGCCTTGTACCACATCTGAGCTACGCTTGGAAAATCACTACGAGTCCAGCAGTTTTCTCAAGAAGAGTGATGATTGTACAAAGATTTAGACATTTTTTTATATATTCATATACTTGTAAAAAAAAAAAAAATTAAACATAACTTGAGGAAATATTGTTGAAACTTGTGCACTTTTCTTAAGTCGAGCTCTTTTCAAAGTCTTCAAAATTATTCGATGAGGCACGTCAATATTTTGTTTCTTTAATAATAATAATAATAATTATGATGATAATGATGATGACGACGACGACAATGATAATGATGATGATAATAATAATAACAACAACAACAACAGTAATAATAATAATAATAATAATAATAATAATAATAATAATAATGTAGACAAGCCCCGAACCCATCAGTGACTACGTAGTACAGGGCTACAAAGCCGAAACGGAATGTTTTATCCTTGCTGCACATAATCAGTGCTTGTTAACTAGAAATTATCAAGCATACATATTAAAATATTGTGTTAGCCCCAAATGCAGATTCTGTGACAATTACCCAGGAACAATTGGTCATTTTGTATAAGGTTTCACGGTTTTGGCACCCAATGAATATAAAAACTGGCATGACAGTTGGTCAATATCTGCACTGGAAGATCTGCAACTACTACTGGAAGGAAACTCAAAGAAATTGGTATGAACATCACCTAGACCCGGTTACGGAGATAATCCCTGTTACAATTTTATTGTTACTACACAATACAGACAGACAGAAGAATCAAAGCTAACCGCCCAGACATTGTTATTAAAGACCACAAACAAAAAATGTGCCTCCTTATTGATATGGCAGTCCCTGCAGACTGCAATGTATCTTCGAAGATCTTCAAAAAACTGTCAAAATACAAGGACCTTGAAATCGAAATTTCAAAAATGTGGCACATGAGAACATCAACAATCCCTGTTGTAGTTGCAGCCCTAGGATTGGTTGGAAAAGATTCCAGTAGACTAGTTGAAGGGATTCCTAGAAGCCCATGCCCAAAGCAATAAAAAAAAAATTGTTCTCGCGAGTACAGCCTACACATTACGAAGGGCTTTATCGATGATTTTTTTTTTTTGTCAATGGAAAATGTCATGATGCCATTTCTAAATTTAGGTCCCTGGGCAAGACCCGGAAAGAAATGTGTACACACCAAAAATCAAAGGAAATAAAAATAATAATAATAATAATAATAATAATAATAAGAAGAATAATAATAAGAAGAAGAAGAAGAAGAAGAAAAATTAATAATTTAGCTTAATTTTCATAATAGATAAATAAATAGACTGACAACAATAACAATATATATATATATATATATATATATATATATATATAGTTGTATCCTCTGACTCATGTTTGTTTGTTATCGCACTCTTCCAAGGGTTTTGGCGATCGACAACCATAAACATAAATGTTCTGAAACTACATTAGCCAAGTTACCTGGATAATTATATTTCATTTTGATCAAAGAGGTTCTCCACGGGGCACATCCCCAGTTATTTTTCCCCTTTAATATAAATTAAATTTCAATTTGCGCGAGGGAATGTCTCCTAAGCTACGTGGAAAAGCATATTTCATTTTGATCAAATATCTTATATCCCCCTACTGAATTTTCTTTTCCCTTTGATTTAAATTTAATTTAAATGTGTACAAGAAAATGATTCCTATCCAAAATATACAAGGAGAAAGCCAGAAGATGTGGACGTCAAGTTGAGCAAGGAATCGCTAATTGTGCCTTACAATAAATATTTTTGCGAAGATTCAACTGTCAGATAAATGTTGAAATCTACTCATCAGTTCATGCAATTAAGTATTGCATCAAATACATATCAAAGGAATGAGATCATGCTGTTTTGGCAAACATACACCCAGTGAGTTTTTTTCACTTTGATTTAAATTAAATTTAAATTTGAACAAATGAATGAATCCTATCCAAAATATAAAAGGAGAAAACCAGAAGATGGAGGTCACATCGGCAAGATGATTGAGTAATATTGAAATGCATCATTTTTCTCCACAAATTATAACAATGAGTTAAAATCAATCAACATTAAAAAAAAAATGTCTGACACGCAACAAGGGGCGAATAATTCGGCTAGCAATATTAATAATTAATATTAATAATGCCGGTATTTAGTAATATCTAATAATAATAATGCAACAGTTAAGAGAAGTGTGGGATTTAAGAAAATAAAAGAAAAACAATGTGTTTGACAATGTTAAAAATATCTCGACAGTTTGTCTTCTTCAAATTTTATCTTCATTTTTTTTTTTCGATTAAAAATTTATGAATCTACAAAAAATTATAAGTCCTGGTACAAATTTTACTCATCTTGTATTTAAAAAAAAACGGCTGTCCTGGAAGTGAAGGTGTCAAAATGAATGAAATGCTGCCAGCGTGAAGGTATGCAACAGATTTGTGTGTGGGCAGTATAAATGTTGCTCTACAGAAGGATGTTGACAATTCCACGGACGGGGCGCGCATGCAGCGAAGACCGAAGGAGAAAGTAAGCATGAAAATTATACTCTGATTCAGAAATATACTATATTCTATATATATTCTATAATCTATATACATTCTATCTTCTATATACACAGATTCAGAAATATACTATATGCTATATATATATATATATATATATATATATATATATATATATATATATATATATAATCTATATATATTCTATATTCTCAGATTCAGAAATATACTATATTCTATATGTATTCAACAATCTATATACATTCTATATTCTGTATACTCAGATTCAGAAATATTCTATATATAATCTATATATATTCTATATTCTATATATCTAGATTCAGAAATATACTATATGCTATATATATATTCTATAATCCATATATATTCTATCTTCTATATACACAGATTCAGAAATATACTATATTCTATATATATTCTATAATCTATATATATATTCTATCTTCTATATACCTAGATTCAGAAATATACTACATTCTATATATATATATATATATATATATTCTACAATCTATATATATTCTATATACTATATACCTAGATTCAGAAATATACTATATGCTATATATATATTCTATAATCCATATATATTCTATCTTCTATATACACAGATTCAGAAATATACTATATTCTATATATATTCTATAATCTATATATATATTCTATCTTCTATATACCTAGATTCAGAAATATACTACATTCTATATATATATATATATATATATTCTACAATCTATATATATTCTATATTTTGTATACTCAGATTCAGAAATATTCTATATTATATCTATATTCAACATTCTATATATATTCTATATTCTCAGATTCAAAAATATACTATATGCTGTATATATATATATATTCTATAATCTATATATATTCTATATTCTATATACTCAGATTCAGAAATATACTATATTCTAAAGATATTCAACAATATATATACTATATTCTATATACTCACATCTCTTTGGGTCAAGTCATTGGATTGGTCAACGTTTAAATCCACTGTGCCACATATCCTTGTGGACAGTACCTGACCATAACAGTGGTGAAAAAATAAACTTGCCACGGTGAGTTACTAAAAGAAGGTAACTGAAACCGGGATATCCAGAAAAGGCATGGCACGTGGAACTAGAATAATCTTCGCCGGTGGACGAAATAAAGGTTTTCGGTTCGAAATCCCAACGTATATCACCCGAACAAGCCCGGAGCTTACAACAGCCTAAACGTCATGAATATGATAATAAAGATCAGGACAATAGACCAGCCAATGTAAATAGCTATAATACATCATCTCAGAATTATAGACAGATATCAGAACAAACATGCTGCATTACTGCTATAGCTGAAGAGGATCGTTCCAATCGTTATTTTCCAGCCTTTTCAGGGTTCAAAAATAGCTTCTAATAGCTTAGCCCTGCCTTCCTACGTCAAGCAAGTTTATTCACCCAATTTCCTGCGTAATCCTTTAGTAAGAAGTTTTCTTCACAACCTTACTTTTGTCACCCGTGTAAATGCGGCCATGATAATTAAAATATTAAATGTAGGTTCATTCTATATTATAAAATATTAATTTTATTTTTGCTGCTTTAACATTTTATTTTTTTCAGATTGGAGGATAAAACTATTGAAATTCAACGAATGTTTAGGTGTTTTTCTAAACCGGAAATCAAATCAATTGAATCACTTCATTGTGCCAAAGTGGCATTTTAAAGATGACCCATTGAAATAAATTAGTTGATTTTGTTTAGCGGTATATCAATCTGTAGGGGTTATCTAATCCAAAAAAAAAACTAAATATTTAGAACATTTTACGGCTTCAACTAAATATATTTTCAATGCAATTTATTTTAATTTTTAGGATGCAGGGGGTTGCAGAAGATTTGAAGCAAGAGCAGATAGGAGTGATAGAAGAAAGGATGAGGAGAGGGATAGTGGGTAGATCAAGATAACTGGAGGTGTCGATTGGCATTACATTTGAATAGTTGGAGATTATAGCTCTCAGAGAAACAGCAATTGGGAAGGGTGTTCCACTGGCGAGAGGTGCGAGGTATGAAGCTTGTATTCATTCAACAACAGATATAATGTATTGGTTGTCATTTTGCTATAAATATGTATTGTTTATAATTTTACTTTAAATAGGTATTGTTGGCGTTTTTTATATAGTAATGTATTGCTGGTATTTTTACAATAAGTATATACATTTATACGCTCATAGTGTATTGTTTTTGTTTTGGTGTTTTAATATTTACCTATTTCTGGGACTCTAACAAAGTGCTACCACCTCAGGTCTTGGTGAATCTGGGAACAACAGTAATTA
>CAHIKZ030004817.1:2265000-2270000 GCA_903632075.3 Acanthosepion pharaonis | reverse complement strand
AGTGATTTGCTTTTTTTGTTTGTTTTTGCAAATTCTGCCAAGTGTTTTCTGAAAAGGAAAAAGTTACAAAGAAAGGTGTCTGTTGTGTGTAAAATGTCCTCGTCTAATGAAATATTCATGAGTGGGTACAAATATGTTCTGATAGATGTCTTCCTTGTCTCTTTTTACCTCTGCTTTTCCATATATACCTTAATAGCTCCATACATCTACATGAGTCTTTTCGAATATATTATGCATATTTATGCTAATATGATTATACAAAATTGTTGCAAACATGGTGATTTGAATAAAAAAAAAATAAACAAACTTACTGTTGTCAAGAAACAAGCAGATAAAATTTTATCCAGAGTTTCGCCATAGATATTCCGTTATTTGCTTTTATATTTTTAAAGCCAGCTTTTCGGCCAATACGCTCTACGACTTGCCTCTATTGAAGTTTATTCTTTTCAGTAACTCTTTTCTTAATGTTGTCAGAATTGTAATGGGATTTAGCTACATTTTAAATTCGATATATTCTTCGGCCTACACTGTTTAATTATATCGGCTTATCTCTACGGTATGATGTCTGAGAACAAAGACCTCTCATTAGCCTGTATATTCGAAGAGATATTTTTCTTTCTTGCTAATTATTAAAAGATTTTAGACCCTATATATATTTACCCCTTCTGAATTTTAACGAATTTCTGATATTACGTTATATTGGCTTTACTCGTATGTGGGTAGTATTCTATCTATTTATATATATATATATATGTGTGTGTGTGTGAATATTAAGAAGAAAAAGAGAGAAAGAATTGGTTGGCAAGGTATTAAGAAGGAAAGCAAAAAGAAAAGCAAGAGAGCAAGCATGAAAGAAAGAAATGTTTTTGTAAATATTAAGAAGAAAAAGAAAGTGTATAACAAAGTAAATAATTATATATTTGGAAGGAAGGAAGGAGAAAATAAAGACTAGAATTGAATAAACGGTAATATTTCATAAATAGATCAATATAACAAATTAGAAAGAAATAATCTGAAAAGAACACAGGCAAGAATGGAAGTCAAAACGAAAGAAAATGGCGTAATCTAAAACAATTCTGTGCTTGGTAAGTTCAGTGTATATGTGAAATTTGCAAAATGACACTAGCTCTCAGCTATTTTATCATGTACAAATAAAATTATATATATATATATATATATATATATATATATATATAGTGAGGTAATGAATGGTTTGGTAATCCACGTTGATAATTCGAAAGAGAATGTAATCCAGAGAGCTCAATGTAACACCAGAGGAAAAGATTAATTAAATAATTACGAAAGAGACAACCTTAAGTTTCCATGGCTATAATTTATTTCCCCAGAATATATACTTTTCCTGGTTCATCAGTTAACTAGAGTGACTAGTCACTAGAGATGAACCAGGAATATATATATATATATATATATATATATATATATATATATATATATATATATATATATATATATATGTTTCGTTAAAAACGGCAGACAAAATGTATTCATATATAATTACATCGGCTACACAACCACATGTTTATCCAGACGTCTTACATTACACCTATCTGATCACAGTTCCATCAGAACACATTTAAACACACACTCAGATTTACCCGACACTATTAGGAACATACAAGTAGAAAACACTAATATATTAACTGCATCCACTTGCAAAAAAAACTAAAAATAATGGAAGCTCTAATAATAAAAAGAAAAAGCCAACTCTTAACAATATCAATTATGAACAAGGCCACAATGTGCTAACTGTATTCGGAAACTAAAACATCACTACCACACACTGAACATACATAGAACACACACTACTTGATAATGAATATCCATCATTGAACCATCCTTGATAATGGCTAAAAGTATAGCCGAAAGCGCTCGGAAAAACAGAACATTCGGACAGTTCTTACACACTCTTTGTCCAGAAAAGAAAGCTCTTGTCAGAACACAAGAAAAATTAAATAAAAAGCTCAACTGTAGTACCTTGTCTGTCGTTTTTAACGAAACATGCATAAAGGAAGGATTGCTGCCTAATTATACAAATATATATATCTATATATATATATATATATATATATATATATATATATATATATATATATATATATTACTGATAATATTTTTATTATTACTCATTCAGTGTTGTAATTTAGAGTTTAGTTAATGTAATACCTTTCAATATTGTGGCTATTTTTTATGAATAAATATTTTCTCTATGATTGTATTGCTGTGTCTCACCCGAATAATAAAACATATCCTTTTTATGCATTTTAGGACGTAGGCGATCATGTCTCTCCACCTTCCTCTACCGCTTGCTGCTCTCAACAAGTTCATTCCCTCTGCTTCCTCCCCGAGACCACGTTCTGTCATCCACCAGCTCAAACTCGCCAGGTATGTCACGTGCTGCTTTCTCATGTCTTTCTTTCACTCTATTCGACCCGTAAGTATCAGATTCTCCAGGCCTTCCTCCCTCATTATGTGTCCCAGAACTTCAGCTGCCTCTTCCTGGCGTTAAATATAAGCCTCCTCCTCGTTGCTCACACGCGCGGTCGACGAAATCCTCATCCTCCTCCTGTAGAACCACAGTTCCGTCATCTCGAATCTCTTCTTCATCTTTGAGGAAATCATCCAGCCTTAGCTGCCGTAAAGAATGGCGAATGTCACGTGTGAAAATTATTAATGCAACAAATTCATTATAATTTTCTCTTCACAGAATATCTTCAGTTCACGTTTTATACTTAATCAATATTTTAACGAATATTGCCTGCTATATCATTTTTTCAGCATTGCGATAATATTTTATATAATTGCAAGCATTTTTGTCATGGGGTTTGTAAATACCTCAGGGTTCTCTCCATTTTTGGAAATCCGAAGTGATTGAGTCAGGATTAAAATTTCATATCGAAAATGTCTGGTAGATCTTCTATTATTGCCCTTGTGTTTTAAAGGTCAGTAAATTCGATGGTGTATATTCCTTTATTTCTTTCAGCCTTCTCTATCCCTTCATTCATTGAATAATTAATTGATAGACGTTTTCATAATACAGGGCGTCCCCCAAAATGTAACATCATTTCGCAGGCCAATAATTTTGGCAATTCTTGTTCAAATAACTTCAAATTTTCACAGGATGTAGAGAAACAGATCAAGATTTTATATGTAATGTTTTATTTTTGTTATCTCAATGAGAATCTGCCATAGAGATGGATCGGTCGTGGTGGAGATGAAGAGAGTTTTCTGATGAAATGGCCGCCGCGGTCACCGGACGCGTCCCCGTATGATTTCTTTCTATGGGGATATGTGAAGTGACTGGTCTATGTCCTGCTAACAATGTTGAAGTCACGCAGAGAATCATTACTGCACTGAATAATGTTACCGGAAACATGCTACAGCGTGTTTGGCAAGAGCTTAACTACCGACTTA
Source organism: Acanthosepion pharaonis (assembly GCA_903632075.3). Classification (NCBI taxonomy): domain Eukaryota; kingdom Metazoa; phylum Mollusca; class Cephalopoda; order Sepiida; family Sepiidae; genus Acanthosepion; species Acanthosepion pharaonis. Next base: position 2,266,568 of record CAHIKZ030004817.1, on the reverse strand, counting down.
ACGTGTGCCTTGTCACAGGTGGTGCACATATTGAATACTTCTGAAATCTGTCCCATAATAAACTAATGTCGTTCAACAAATAATTGTTCAATTTCATTGAGCTAGAAGTAATAGTTTTGAAGATAATTGCTTTTAAAACGATGTCAATTTTTGGGGTGTACACAATGTATTTCATATCCTCTGTTCCTTATTTGTAGAAAAGCTGAAAACTGAGGTCATGTGATCAGTGATTTAACTGTGACAAATACCAATGTCCAATTGATATTGGTGGGTAGCATTTTTTGATGGCGAACTGTATTAGGGAACAATTTGATTTGTCCTTAATATTTGAAAACCAATTGGTGACTTCTTTGGTATTAAGCGACTATGTTAATCCCATGTAATCCTTTTTTTTTTGTTAACACTTTACAGAGATTTTTTGTAATAATTTTACTGTTCTCAGGCCGGGTTAGCTTTATAATTCTTGTAGTAGGATTGGTCTCAAAATCCGGTGTGTGCTGCTTGATGTTAATATAGCAATATGTTTTGTTTTTTTTTAAGTTTATCTACTCTATCTCTAAATTATTCGTTATTTTCTTACTAGTTACATGTATACTTTATACCATATTAAGATTATTATTATTATTAGCTTTTTTATAATTCTTTGTTATTTTTTTTACCGAGAATGCTATAGTCTTTTGCTGGTAATTTGTAAACTTTTCCGGCTTTATAAAACTTCACTAATATTAAATATATATCCATGGTTAACAAATGAAAACAAATAAAAAACGACGAAAGAAATATTTAAAAAAAAAAACATGATCCTGAATTAACGAAAGCGTCTTTTGGTGAAAACACAAAGTTGCATAAAAGCAGATATTATGAAAAAACAAACACCCAATGAAGAAATAAAAAATAAAATTAGAAAATGTAACACAAAATAACATAACATAGCAATGGCTGAAAAAAATACTTGTAGAAACAAGAATGTGGATCTACAGAAGGCTGCTGAGAATATCACGAACGGATGGCGGAACAGGTTTAAGCAGTGATAACAAAACGAAAAAGAATTAAGATCTACAAAAGATGGAAAGTCGTGGAGATCCATAACTACCAAGGTTAAGACACGGAACTCAGAAAAGAATACGGAACATAAAAACAAGAAGAAAGGAACAAAACAACATATATACGTATATACTCGCCTATCATGCGATTTTGAAGATCTAATATTAAAGATAATGTTAAGGGGATCGCATCATACAACAGATATACCGTCATATAGCCTGACGTGCCTTTAACCGATAGGGCCACAGAGGAGCGTTCGGTTAGCAAGGTCGAGTTTACTGTCTTTCAAACTACAATCTTCCATGAATCTCTCACGTACATTCATATCTGCTCAAGTCGTATCAAATGTAAACAGATAACGTCACACTTTATGAAATGGACAAAGTTCGGCAATTATTTTATGATATTTTTATGTTTATACATTCTTTTTATATTTTTTTATGTGGCCGAATCGGTTAAGGTACGTCAGGCTAAATGACGGTTCCGTATATGATGCAGGTTCGATTCCTGTCGGAGGACGAATA
>CAHIKZ030004817.1:2227500-2262500 GCA_903632075.3 Acanthosepion pharaonis | reverse complement strand
CAACTTCAAGCTACGCTATCATTGCTTAAGTATTATTCTTGAAAATCTTCATTTCATCGTAAATAACAGTTATTTGCATTATTTGAGTATGGCCTATTGTTCTCATCTTTGTTTTTTTTTTGTTTATTTTTTTTTAAATCCTTTCGGCTGTTATATCATCTGGCTTCATCAGTTTTACGAAGATCCGTTTAACCCACAGCGAATTCTGAACTGAACCCTTTATTTAATCTACAGGAGTAGATTGCACTGCTCATGTCCAGTGATATCCTGTCTAGTTCTTAATTTTTCTTCTGTTTTGTTATTGCTCGCCCTGTTCCCCTGAGTCATGTCACTAAATTCCCTAAGAAACGGTTTAATCACCTAGGCTACTAACTCTCAAGTCAGGTTGTTTTACATTTTTCATGGCAATTTTTCGGATGAGCTCTTCGCTATGGCATCTAGATTTTATGAGTTTAAACGCAGTACTAGACCTGTTACGTTAATTTTTAAATTATATAAAAAAAGTTAAGCGTATTTAGCATATGGAATGAGGCTTACTTGAACTTTCTCGCTACTACTGAGACTTTTATTTGCTAGATAAAAGAGGGCAGGAAAATTAAGAATTGTTTGTTTTTTGTTCCTTTTCCTTTGTCTTATTTTATTTGAAGGGCAAAGTCGCTATTCTCAATGGTTAGGGAGGGGTTGGTCACTATGGAATGTCAGAATCCCCTTTACCCCAAAATAAGCAACCACAGCGCAGTGGTCTTTGAACTCGTGACGTATTCTATTAAGGTCAGCCACAACATTTCAGTAAATGACCGTGGATTCAAGTTTAGTAAGATTTAACACGAAATAGGCGTTTCCACGATTAGCATTGGCCAAATTGAACAAAAACTAGCGGCAGAGCCAGACGGAATTGTAACGGAAATGCTGACCGCCTTAGATGACCTTGGAATAGATCAGATCACAAAGATAATAAAAGAAATCTATAACAGTAGGGATATATCGGAGGATCACAGAATATATGACACTCAACTACCCGAGAGCTCCACTTTGCGACGACTCGATCTCACATTGACTGCTGACCTGAGATGGAACAATTACATTGAGTCAATAGCTTCGTCCACCGCAAGGAAAGTTGGCTCCCAGTGACGCGCCAGGAATTTTTTTTTCGCCGGAGTCGAACCTTCAAATCTACAAATCAACCATTCGCCCTTGCATGGAGTATTGCTGCCATATATGGTCTGGAGCCCCTTCTGTTTGTCTCAAGGTCCTTGATAAAATCCAGAGACGGATATGCAATGTAATTGGCCCTGATCTGGCATCTCGTCTGCAGCCGCTCTCTTAAAAACGTGTCATTGCCTCGCTCTATCTTTTTTACAAATACTTTCATGGTAACTGCCCCCATGAGCTGCTTTCGTTGGTTCCCAGACTTCTTGAATTTAAGCGATTAACTAGGCTGGCTCTCACCATTTCACTGTCGAAACTGTTAAATGTAGCCGTCTTATCTACGCCAATAGCTTCATGTCTCGCACTTCTCGCCTGTGGAACTCTCTCTCTCCTTTTCCTGTTTCCCTGATAGCTATAATCTACAATTATTCAAATGTAATGTCAATCGACGTCTCCAGCTGCCTTGATTCATCCCCTATCCTTGTTATCATCTTTTCCTCTATCAGTCCTATTTGCTCTAGCTCCAACTCTCTGTAACCCAATGCGTGCTAGTGGCTTCACGCCTTGCTTGGGGTGAAACGCTTAAAAAACGATCTTGCCTAAGAAACCAGATGCAAACAAATGTGAACTCCACCGAAGAATCAGCCTAATGAGCCACATAATAAAACTCATCACCCGTATTCTGATGAATAGAGCCCGCAACAAATTCAGGCCAGAGATAGGACAAGAACAGTGCGGGTTCGTTAAAGACACTGGAACAAGGAACGCGATTTTTATGCTCAGAATATTATGATAAAGAGCAATACAAATGCAGAAACACGTGTACCAACTGCTTGATAGATTCGGGAAAGATATTAGAATAACCAAGAACCTATACTGGGAGAAAACATAGAGAATGAGTTCAGCGAATATAAATTTATAGAAAGATGCGTAAAGCAATGATGTGTCTTCTCACCGAACCTATTCACCCCATACAGTGAGACGATTCTGAGAGAATTGGAAATCCTACGAGGATTCAGCATCGGCAGGCACAATCTTAACAACATAAGATACGCAGATGCAGAGTACTTATAGCAGACAGGGGAAAGAAATTACAAAATCTCCTACAGGAGGTAGCGAAGCAGAGTGAGAAGAAGGGACTAAGCATAAACTACAGGAAGACAGAATGCATGGCCATCAGTAAAAAGACGGACCTGAAATGCGATTTACCGATCGGGGACACTAAAATCAACCAGGTGTGGAAGTTTAAACATCTGGGAATTGTTTTGACAAAGGACGGTAAGAGCGACACTGAGATCCGTAGACGTGTGGGATGGCTAAAGACGCAATCCAAAAGCTGGGCACAATATTGCGAGACAGCAAGATCTGTTACGTGGCATTTGTCCTCCCTTACGGCAGCTAATGTTGGACGGTCTTCACAAAGTTGGATAAGAGATTCGTGGCGACGTGGATGGGGTTCTACAGAAGGATGCTGTGGATATCATGGATCAAGCGTGTGAGCAACGATGAGTTCTTGGAGAGGATACAAACAAGGAGGAAGCTTATACTTAACATCCGACACAGGTAGCTTCTGGGAAACGTAATGAGAAAGGAGGTCCTGGAGAATCTTATTCTCACAGGTCGAATAAAGGGAAAGAGAGGCAAGGGCAAGCAACGCATGATATATCTGGCGGGCTTATGTAAGTGGATGACAGAACGTAGTCTTGAGGGAGGTAGCATAGGGACGAATCTTATTGAGAGCTACAAGGGATGGGAGGAAGTGGAGAGCCATGATCGCCCATGTCCTGAAAGGACACGTCACATAAAAAATAAAACTAAAGTGGCGACATGTTTTCATCAATTTACAGTTGAGCTGGCTGGATGTAACCGTAAGTTTTATGCTAACATTTTCTATTCTCATATTCTTGCTTGTGGAACTCCCTTCCGCCTCCATGCTTTCCCGCCAACTTTAATCTTCAAACATTTAAATGCAATGTCTATCTACTGTCCTCCTGATTACTCTTATCTGCCTGCTCAGTATTAATGTTTCTGTTCCTAATTCTTCCAAACCCTGTAACTTCTTGCATTTTAGTGGGTTTACTGATTTAAAAAAAAATTGCGAGTAAATATTTTATTAACTTTTTTAGAGAATAAAAATAATTTTCCCTGATGCAATCCCTACTGTTTATCTCATAGTTGGTAAGAAAAGTTAAAGTCATCCGTAGACAATGAAACGACCTGTGACAACAGATATCGGAAAGATACTAAAGGATACCACTGACAAAGCATGTGGTCAGTTAGAAAGTTTTAATGTAAATAAGAAATAAATGAGCACTTGTACTTTGAATACGAAAGTAACAATCGTAATTTCTTGGACATATAATGAGGAAAGAGAGCTAGTGAATATGATACACACAAGGGTATATTAAAGGTAAGGGGGACCGAGAGCAACAAAAGGAAACTTACCAGACGATTTTGTCTAATTGGTTGAAAGATGAGTGACGTGATGGGATAGTTTTGTTTAGAAAGCCGATTGACCTTTGCTAAACTAAAGTGTTGAACATGGACACTTGCATTAACTATGACAGTAGTTGCAAGCAGGACACAAAGGAGTCACAATGAGTGGCGGACTAACAACGATATTCGCTGGTATTGTAGTACTAATTGTATTGTAGTACTAATCCATGTAATTAAACAACTATTTCTCTAATTTTGTGTTCCAGTGTTTTCTTTGGGATATTAATAAACTGAACTACGAGATGATACTAGCATTATACCAGATAGTAAGGAGAGAAACATTGTTTGTGTATGAATTTCTGGGATGAAGATTTATCATGATTTACTTGAATCCATAGGATTATTTACATTATTCGTACTGTTATCCTCATCTTCATTGCCATATTCACAACTTTCGGCCGATGTACTCTCCGGACTGCCGAAAAAGAAACAAAAAATCAACCTTAACGCTGCGAATACACGCTCTAAAACATTGTATCCGTTATCAATAACATTAATATATATATATATATATATATATATATATATATATATATATATATATATATATATATTAAGAAATGGACAAAAAGTCCGACAATTTATTTATTAAAAGACATATTTTATGTTTAACGTTATTTTATAGATACAAGTATTTAAGCAAATATTTAATATTGTTTATCATAAACAGAGCACTTGCTTAAATACTTGTATCTATAAAATAACAACGTTAAACATAAAATATGTCTTTAATAAATAAATATATATATATATATATATATATATATATATATATATATATATAATGCGACTGCATGATCCCAAAATTTGTAGCCGTTATCAATAACACATTTGATAAAACATATTTCGATTCGGTTTATATATATATATATATATATATATATATATATAAAGACTGATTGATTTTGATTCCAGAATGTATGTATATTATTTTTATTCACGTATATATATATATATATATATATATATATATATATATATATATATATATATATATCATACTTATTATAAAAACCCAGGTTGTGTGCGTGTGTCTGTCTCTTTATATATTGGATCGGATTTCGTACATTTTTCAACTGATTTCAACAAAACTTCACAGGACTACGTAAAATTACCTTGAATTCAGAATTTGCAGTCTTCAATATTTATACAAAGAGAAGAATATATTGAAAATACATTCAAGACCCTTCAGTAAGTATTTCTTATTGAATGTGAAACAAAAGTCTTATAGCATATTCCAAAATCGAAAAACTGTCCTTTTTGACAATACCTACGAATCAAAAATATATATTATTCTAGCCACAGCTATAACCGAAAAAAACCTATCTAAAGTCCTCTTAAAATTCGTCACAGCTACATCAAAAATAATAAAAGACAATACAAAACAAAGCAACAAGCCAAAATTTACTCTATCAATCGCAAGAATTGCCAGAAATAATATATTGACGAAAAAGCAAGAAAAACTTTATGAACACAAAAGAGATATTTAAAATAAACACACACACACACACCACACAAAACGCATTGGTTAGTTACAGTAAAGAAACAAACGAAAATTTTGATATAAAAATGCTACTTAATTAAAAGAGAAATTAATTCACTAAGCTGAAAATGTCTAGGAATTGTACATTTATATGTTTACATTTTTTTCAAATTTGTTTTTTCTTATTTAACATTTAAAATATTTCATCCGTGAAAACGGCTAAATGTATAGCCGAAAGCACTCGTAAAAATGAACGTTCAAAAGTTTTTTAATATGATTATCACCCGAAAAGAAAGAATTATTAGATCACAGGAGAAATTGTAGAAAAAACTAAATAAAAACACCTTGTCTGTCGTATTCAATGAAATGTGCATGAATGATGGATTGCTGCCAAAATACATACATAAATACATACATACATATATATATATATATATATATATATATATATATATATAGATAGATAGATAGATAGATAGATAGATAGATAGATGCAGGGATTGGATAAAATAATTGGAACAGTTGCAAATTCCACTCCTATATTTCAAAGACCTATTATATTAAGAACTTTACATAAAACTTCGTCATTGCAGGTTATATCTATTGTAAATACGTTTATTTATCTAATTTATTGTCTTTGTCTTATTTATTTTTAGAATTTAGTAAAATTTAAGCTAAATCCATGACCTCTCCGAATTCGAAAACGAGCAAATTGTTGGAGCTCACATGGCAGGAGCCTCGATCACTAACGTTACTGAACTATTTGGTTTTTAAAGAGCTATGATGTCAAGAACTATGATACAATTCGAGAAATAGGGCAAGGCCTCTAGCAATCGTAGCAATTCGGGCCGGACTTTGCAAACATACTGACAGCGACTGGTGTGCATTGAAACGCAATGTGGCAAAAAATCATCGGACAAATACAGCCAAAGTGACTACTGAGTTGAATAACCATATGAATAGTTCAGTTTCTACTAAGACTGTTCACCGTGAGCTCCATATGGCTGCATATCATGGAAGAGCCGCTGTGAGGAAAATCCTTCTCTCTACTCGCAACATTCAAAAGAGGTTGAAGTGGTGCAGAGATCACAATGCCTGGTCTGCAGACCAATGGAAGCAAGTCATATTCTCAAACAAGTCCAGTTTTTCTCTTTTCCCAACTTCAGGGCGAGTTTATGTGTGGACGCAGCCCAAAGAAGCTTACAACCCTGACTGCTTTCTTCCAACAGTGAAGCATGGAGGTGGATCAGTGATAGTTTGGGCCATATCATGGAAATGTCTCAGTCCAATAGTTGCCCTTTATGGTAGGATCAACAGCAAAGATTACCTGAACATTTTGGGAGATCATGTTCATCCAATGGCCAAGACTTTATTCCCTTATAGTGACTGAATCTTCCAAGACGATAATGCTCCAATACATACCGCTCGAGTGGTTAAGAATTGGTATAAAGAGCATGAAAGTGAGCTAGAACACATGGAGTGGCCTCCCCAATCTCCAGATATCAATATTATTGAACATTTGTGGTGCATTTTGGAGCAACAAGTTAGGAACCACTATCCTTCACCGTCGTGTCGTAAAGAGCTGGAGAAGGTTTTAATGGAAGAATGAGTGAAAATTCATCTGGATGAAGTCAGGAAGCTGTATGATTCCATTCCTAGATGTATTAAAGCTCTCTGTGAGGCTAAAGGAGAACCAATTCCATATTAAATACATTTTCTTTGAATTTAACAAGTATTCCAGTTATTTTGTCCAACCCCTGATAGATAGATAGATAGATAGATAGATAGATAGATAGATAGATAGATAGATAGTCATCCACAGAGACTGTTTTACAGCTCTTCAGTGTGGCTAGACACATTATTGCTTCAAGTCGGGATCAAAACACGACCGATTTGGAATCACTTGGAGACCCTTACCTCTAGACTATTGACGCACCGTACGGAGAAAGGGGAATATTTTAATCCATTATATACGTGAAATAAAAGAGAGTTGGAATAAGATTTTAAAAGCCATATTCCCCACTCGAATTTACAGCATTCTTCCGCCTCTCATATTATACGGTCGCCAATATGCCACCCTTAGAGACAAGTGTATCCAGGTTGATGGTGCTTTTTTTCACGCCCCTATTAATTTTTATCCTGACACAGACACCACCTTCCATTAAACACCAGAACATAAAACCTCTGCCCGGAGCTACGCAAAGAGGTCCTCGGTGTGAATAACGTATCGTCTTTCCAATTTGCATGCCACAGCGCGGTTGATTATTACGGCTAGAGTTGATTGAGTACATTAGAAAATGTTAAGAAAAGCGAAACCAATTTGTGAGCATTCCGTCCATAGGTGTACATAACTTTTTTTTTTAATAAGGTGTTCGCAAAGTAGTTATGAGCTTCACATGTAACACTTAAGTGTCAACCAAAAATATAGAACTAATGGTGACTAGTAGAAAATTGCCACTAGAATTAGTATCATCCTTTTTTTCAACTTGACTATTTGGAGAGTAAATATACACCCCTGAGCGCATTAGTTGAAACGAAACCAATAATTCTGTTATTATTTATTTTTTCGTATTTTTTCCAATGATATATGACCCAGTGCAAATGTTAGTACTTCGTATGTCCATTCCACAAAGTGGTTTTTGCAGATTAACGACAGATTCTCGATTGGATTTAAATCAGGAGTGTTTCCGGGTCAGTCTATAGTAATTTGTTTTGCTCACTTGAGTAACGTCCATCGCAGACAGTGGCCGTAAGACAACTAATCGACAGTCGAGACAGTAGTGTCTGGGCGTGATAAAAATCTGATGTAATCACAAATGACGCAATATTTTTCAAGGCCAAACAAATTTCATCATACACTCCGAAAATAGATTCATATTACTGTACACCACTGCAAATGACCTAATCTGAGGAAAAATAGAAATCGATGACACCCTGTGAATCCAGTGTGTCTAAAACTGAATGTATGCTGAAAGAAATCTAAAGGATTTGTTTCAGTTATCTTGCACAAGTGGGTATATATAATCACCACGAATTAAAAATAATCAAATCAAGGCAGGATTAGTTCTAAGTCTAGAAATGGAGGTAAACTACGTCCGGTAGCAAGATCTCTGATCGGGAGATTGAAGGTTTTGAGAATGTTTGAAACTACCTGAATATGTATTCCACATGACCTGAGGTGGGGTTGCCTTGGTTACGGTCCCAGCTATGGGCAAACATTGAACCGCAAACAAAAATAAACGGTCCTTCTCTATAATAAAAGGACCAATATATTTTTATGTCAAAATAACAATTAAAGCAACACTAAAAAAAAAAATAATCTGTATAGTAAATTTACCAACAATACATATTATGGGCTAGAACATGTGTGTAACGAATTTGCACCAAAATGTACATGTACATGCTCCAAGTTAGGGGAAAAGCCAACACCAACATTGCATTTCCCAACTCCCATCGATAGTGAAAATAATCGATTTTTTCATGCTTCTACGGCAGTTTTCATGTAGTTTGCGGCCATTTTCTACTGGCCAGAGTGATAGCCTATAGCTGGCAGCCACGAATAGGCAGGAAGATTCTATTGACCAGCTTGAGAGCCAACAGCTGACTGACACGATTGTTAACTAGCATGCTAGCATGCAAAAAAAAATCGATAGCTGCATTCGTCGCAAGTGGGAAAAATTTAAATCTGCGTGGCACTTTACTCCAATTGGCTCATTCGCTTGCTTAAACTCAACGTTGATTCTGATTCCGCAGAACTGGGTTGGGTGCGAAAAAGTATTTGTTGTTAATATTCTTTTTTCATTCGGTTTTTCCAGTTACGAGTCTTTTTTTTTTTTTAAAGCTGATCGTTTTGCGTTCATTTTGTTTAGTTCTTTTTCCGTAACAGATTTAATATTTAGTATAGAGCTTAGAAAAAATTGGCAGTGTGAGATAGGCAAGAAGTAAGGCATGTAGCAACATCAGCACGGCAAAGGGCACTCCTTTAAAGGCAAGGAAGAGTAAACATACTTTAAGTCAAGTGATAGCGATTGCTGTATGAGCCGTACGATTTTTAAATCAAGTACGGGCAACGCCGGGCCATACTGCTAGTAAAATCTAACTGCATTCCAAAATATAACTTCAACAATACTATGACATAAAGCACATATATCACCACCTCTAGTAATCTTGTCCACACAAATATTTATATGCACACAAGTTGAGTATTATCTCCCATGTATTTAATTGTGAAAGCAGAATAAAATATATTGTATTTGTATTACATCAAATCTTCCAAGAAAATTAAATTTCTGCATTAAAAAACCCATGAGGTTTGGATATGCCGCTAAAAAAATCAAATCAAATTTCTAAAATTAGTTTATTATGCTTTCTCGTAGTATGTTAGATAACAATTACGTATTTTAGATATGCATTATAGGTCGACCAACCAATGCAGAACCAGGGTCGATTACTAAGAAACTGCGTCTACAATTAGGTTTAAATTCCTTCTGTTAGAGTGTATGGGAAAAAATGACGTATTTCACTGCTGTGAATTATGAATCAACCAATCAAATAATAAAGGAGGTGGTATGCTAGAAAACAGCGTCTCTTCCATAGAGTGTTTCCATAGCAATTCGTTATTTTACTACTATGAATTATGAGTTAACTAACTGAAGTCGAACAGAGATTGAATATTAAGGAGTTGCGTCTAGAATTAATTTACTATTTTCTTGTTTTAGAGTTTACATCTAAAAGTATGTTATAGCTTTCTCAAGAGTTTTTCCTTCCTGGATATATGTAATTCCCATATTCAGCGTTCATATCAGATTTTAAAAATAACTGTTTTGTTATTTACTTTCCATTTATTGTTTTGTTTTACTTATGACGTACAAATTGCTTTATTCACGGCTTATAATTAAATAATTCTGTTATTCACACAAAGTCATTTAAAATGGTAACAATGCTAGCATTTAAATCACAGAGTGGAAGTGAACAGAAGTAAGCAATGTACGAACTGGATAATAATCTGAACAATTTTTTGTATATTTAGTTTTGATTTGGTTTGTTTTGTTTTAAGACATAAAAATGGCCCCTCGACGTGCTGTAATGGTTGCGCTAAATCGATTACAAATGAATAGTGAGTTCGATCCTCACTGGGTACCCCGCACTTTCGGCCTTGTGCCGCATCTACCCTTATAAAATCTTCTTTTTGCTTCGGCAATAAGTTGGAGATTCGTCTCCAGCTAAGCTAGTCGAGCTGTCAGCCTTCGGGCGGAGAGGAACTGAAACGAGACTTGCCGAAGGGCAGAGTCACATCTGGGGAGGTAGACAGCTACCCACGGGCTCGGTTTTACCCCGCATTAAAAAAGGCCTGGTGCCACATCCTTCCTCGCGGGGTGGTGAGGTATATAACTTTAAGGCATATCAAACTCAATGGGTTATTTAATGCCGACAAGATTTTTGTTGCTGGTAATTTTTTTTTTTCAAAAATGTATTATTGGTAACATTTTTTAATTTATAGTTGGCATTTTATTTTAAAAAATGTATAGCTGCTAATTTTTTTTTGAAAATTACATTTGAAAAATCTATGCTGGTATTAAAACCTATTTTTACATTTTCATAGTGTTTCACCGCAGATTGGGTGTTAACTACTTACCCATAGCTGGGATCCTAACAGGTGCTACCACCCCTTATCAGGGTGGACCAGGGAACACCAGTAATTAAGAGTTGGTTCCACGCTCTTCAAAATCTCCTGATCACAGGCCTTGCTGTTTGTTATACTAGAAAATTACCTATTCTATTGCAATAGACTCTCCCACACATAATAATAAGTAGTAGTAGTAGGGGTCGCCAGTTGGGCTCAGTGGAATTGAGTGAGTCAGTCGATGTCGGACATTGAAGTATCAACGACCACAACTAGATTGCTGCGTCATTAACTATTATTATTGCAAGTTCCTAACGTTTTGTACGTCGAACCTAATTTAGGAAATACAAGCTTCCACTGTGAAAATTACTTTACAACACTGTTCGACGTAGTTTATCGTCTTAACCAATATGCGGATGTAATATTTAATAAAACTAACAAATGTTATACGTTATACCATGCCGTATTTTTTTTAATCATTTAACAGCAAGCAAGACAATAGATCCACCAACACACAAAGTGTTACTGACTGTGATAAACTGAAATAAAAAGATTTTTAAGGAGAGAAATCAATAAAAGAACAGAAATTAAGAAGACAAAAGATTACGATTTCCATAGCATTTAAATCTTTGAAAATGAAAGCTGACAGGAACGCAAGAAGCCGGGTAAGAATTCCACCAGGGACATGTGCAAGAAAAGAAACGATTAGCATAGAAATTACGGTTACATCCAGCAATTTCAAGTGTAAAATGATGAGATCTTACCGCCTATTCATAATTTAAATTCTTAAATTCATAAGTTCGAAGTAGCATAGAGGAAATATCCTCATTAAAATTACCCTGAGCATAGGCATAAAAAAAAACACAGGGGAGTTACTTTACGTTTGTTGGAAAGTGACTGAAGCCGATATGTCAGGTTAGCAATAATAACATTGCAGATTTTTTATTGTATTTTATCAAGAATCTCTAAACACATAGCTGATTTACCAGACCAGATGTCAGAGCAATATTCAATGGACGAATGGTAAACTTATATAAGTGTAAGAAGGATTCTGGGAAGAAACATTGTCTAGGACAACTCAGTGAATCAGCTGACTCAGAAATTGGCGCAATGTAATCTTTCCACTTAATGTCACCGGAAAACGTTAGTAATGTGTCTCCTAGAGGTTAGCCTTAGCTATGTTGACAGAAGGCAAAAATAAATCTCACACACAATTGAAAGAGTAATTTATTTTTGGAGACGTTAAAATTAGCAAGTCATTTTTGGGCCCAGTTAACAACAGATTGTAGGTCGTTTTTTTTAGATCAGCTGTTAATTTGACCATATTGAATCGATCAAAATTATTATTCAATCAGGAGTAAATAGCTGTGTCATTAGCATAGATACCGAGTTGAGAATATATGACATCAGGAGATTTGTTTATGGAAATAAGGAACAACATCGGTCTAAAGATGGAGCCCTCTAACACACTTGCATTAATGCAAGATGATCTAGAATATTATCTGTTTAAGACAGCTTTAAATTCGCTATTTGATAAGACAGATTTAATCAGTTCATGAATTTTTCTAGAAATATTTTTTTTTCAATTTTTGAATAAGACGAGTATACCAAATTCTGCTAAATGCCTTCGATCTATCAAAAACAGCATCCGGAGCTTCGCAATTTCTTGTCTAAAGCTTAGGAAACCTTTTTCAGCAATAATCATTAACATATCAGCAGTTGATGAAAGGAAGCGAAAGCCATATTGCTTATCGGAAACAAAACACTGCGAAGTGAGATGCTTAACCAATTCCGAGTTGATCAGAACCTTTATTTCATTTCTAAAAAAAGGTAGAATGCTACTAGTGGTAGACGCTATAACGCATTTGGAATTGGGTTATGAAATAATCTAATAAAATAAGAAATAAGGAACCCTTTACTTTGTGGAAACAAATCTCAAAAGTATGCTTTCCCGCTCACTACAATCTTAACCTTATCATATGACCATTATCTTCTGTCGACATATCTATATAAACTGGTCACCTTACTTCTGATTCTGTAACTCCCTATCTTGCGTACCCCATGGGCTCTGTACCTTATGTTAAAATTTTAGTAAAAAACATTTGACAAAATTTAATAGTTTTTCATAGTTCTACCAAATCTAAACATCATTGCTCAAATCCGGTATGCCACGTAGATATTAGCGAACTATCCGAATATATCATACCCGAATGGTGAGATGTAAGTTCTGCTTGAGCAGCTTCTTCCCACGACCCACTGCTTTGGGGAACCGATAGCCAGCAAGACGCATTCCCGGTCACCTGTTACAGCATAGCCATAATACTTATTTTACACACATATGCCTAAAAACTGTGTCTCTTACTGTCAAAGAATCTACATCGAGTGGCTTTTTGGCCTTGTATAGGGTGGATATTATCGCAATAAAAGATTATGATGAGATAATGAGGAAAAATATAAACAGCCTTAACCATAACGTCAGACATTAGTTGTTTAATATTCTACGCGTTATTTCTTATCCTGTTATTCTTCAAAGCCTTTCTAAGAATTCTATAGACTGCTATTCTTATAATAAATTTACGGCATTCCTATCTATTACTATTCATTTATACTAGTTGAAATCATCAATATCTGATCTGTATCTCAGAGATGAGGTATTATGATTACTTGCATTATTTACATTATTCTGACTTTATCCTCATTTTCATTGCCATATTCACAATGTTATTGCCTCTATACCTCTGAGATGAGGTATTATGATTATTTATATTATTTACATTATTCGGACCGTTATCATTGTCTTCATTGCCTTATTCACAACTTTTCGACCTCTATATCTCTGAGATGAGGTATTATGATTATTTATATTATTTACATTATTCGGACCGTTATCATTGTCTTCATTGCCTTATTCACAACTTTTCGACCTCTATATCTCTGAGATGAGGTATTATGATTATTTATATTATTTACATTATTCGGACCGTTATCATTGTCTTCATTGCCTTATTCACAACTTTTCGACCTCTATATCTCTGAGATGAGGTATTATGATTATTTACATTATTTACATTATTCGGACCGTTATCATTGTCTTCATTGCCTTATTCACAACTTTTTCGACCTCTATACCTCTGAGATGAGGTATTATGATTATTTACATTATTTACATTATTCGGACCGTTATCATTGTCTTCATTGCCTTATTCACAACTTTTTCGACCTCTATACCTCTGAGATGAGGTATTATGATTATTTACATTATTTACATTATTCGGACCGTTATCATTGTCTTCATTGCCTTATTCACAACTTTTCGACCTCTATATCTCTGAGATGAGGTATTATGATTATTTATATTATTTACATTATTCGGACCGTTATCATTGTCTTCATTGCCTTATTCACAACTTTTCGACCTCTATATCTCTGAGATGAGGTTTATGATTATTTACATTATTTACATTATTCGGACCGTTATCATTGTCTTCATTGCCTTATTCACAACTTTTCGACCTCTATACCTCTGAGATGAGGTATTATGATTATTTACATTATTTACATTATTCGGACCGTTATCATTGTCTTCATTGCCTTATTCACAACTTTTCGACCTCTATACCTCTGAGATGAGGTATTATGATTATTTACATTATTTACATTATTCGGACCGTTATCATTGTCTTCATTGCCTTATTCACAACTTTTTCGACCTCTATACCTCTGAGATGAGGTATTATGATTATTTACATTATTTACATTATTCGGACCGTTATCATTGTCTTCATTGCCTTATTCACAACTTTTCGACCTCTATATCTCTGAGATGAGGTATTATGATTATTTACATTATTTACATTATTCGGACCGTTATCATTGTCTTCATTGCCTTATTCACAACTTTTCGTTCAATTGTTAAAGACGTTGGCTAAATCTAGTGTCTGGATACAAAGATACATTATTATATCAGTTCAATACAAGCCACAGAATTGGTGAACTAAATCCTGGAGAGTTGACTTAAAGGGAAATAACAGAGACATCCGCAAGAGGCATGGCACGTGGAACTAAAACAATCTACTCCGGTGGACGAAATAAAGGGTTTGGTTCGAAATTCCAGTCACCTGAAGAAAGCCGGAGCGTACAACGACCGAAACGTTGTGATTATTGCAATGAAGATGAGGATAACTGTCCGAATAATGTAAATAATAGTTGAATTTTTTAAAATTAATTCTACGTGTGGGTGTCAGAGATTTTTATAAATATTTACTTTTTGTCCACTGTGACTCAAGATCTTCTGACTCTTGCTCTTATCAATCAAATATTTACGAAGCAATCAACGAGGCCATGGAGATGAGAATAATCTCAATACTAAACGTAACTCTAACCTTCCCAAATAATGAGAAGATCTGATTTGAAGAAAGAAAAGGATGACAAAAAAATCATGCCTACGTGGTTAGAGTATAAAATAAGATCCACGTTGGAAAAAATCTAATAAAAAATATTCTTCGTTATTTCAAGCCAATGATGTTTACGTCCGTTTCCCTTTCAATAAAAGGGAAGGTCAAGAATTGCATTCGGAACTGCATTCATTGACTTCCAAAATGATTGCATTCATTCGATTTATTCCTTCATTCATTATATTATTTTTACGTGCAAATATGTCTGTCTATTATCTATCCCTGTCTGTTCATATCTATCTATCTATCTATCTATCTATCTATCTATCTATCTATCTATCTGTTAGGTTTTTCCTTCCTCCTTTTTTTTGATTTCAGTCTATGTATCCCTCGATGTATCTATGTATCTATCTCAGATTTTTGTTTCTATCTATCTATCTATCTATCTATCTATCTATCTATCTATCTATCTATCTATCTATCTCAGCCTTTTCATATCTATCTATCTATCTATCTATATTAGTTTTTTCCTTCCTTCTTTTTTGGCTTTCAGTCTATGTATTCCTCGATGTATCTATGTATCTATGTAGGATTTTTCCTTCCTTTCTCTTTTCTATCTATCTATCTATCTATCTATCTGCTTCAGTTAATATCTATCTATCTATCTATCTATCTATCTATCTATCTATCTATCTATCTGTTAAATGAATTCTCTTCCTTCCTCTCTATATATCATAGTTTCTTCCTTCTTATCTGTCAATTAATTACATTATCTTCCCGTTTTCTTCCTTTCTTTCTTTCTTTCTTTCTTTCTTTCTTTCTTTCTTTCTTTCTTTCTTTCTATCTATCTATCTATCTATCTATCTATCTATCTATCTATCTATCTGTATTAGTTTTTTCCTCCTTAGTCTATGGTTCCTCGATATATCTATGTATCTATGTCGGATTTTTCCTTCCTGCCTCTTTTCTATCTATCTATCTATCTATCTATCTATCTATCTATCTATCTGTTAGGTTTTCCTTCCTCCTTTTTTTTGATTTCAGTCTATGTATTCCTCGATATATCTATGTATCTATGTCAGATTTTTTTTTCCTATCCTTTTCTATCTATCTATCTATCTATCTATCTATCTATCTCAGTCTTTCATATCTATCTATCTATCTATCTGTTTAGGTTTTTCCTTCCTCCTTTTTTTGATTTCAGTCTATGTATCCCTCGATGTATCTATGTATCTATCTCAGATTTTTTCCTATCTCTTTTATCTATCTATCTATCTATCTATCTATCTATCTATCTATCTGCATCAGTTAATATCTATCTATCTATCTTTCATATCTATCCATCTATCTATCTATCTATATTATCTGTTTTTTTCCTTCCTTCTTTTTCATAGTTTCTTCTTTCTTATCTGTCTATGTTACATTCTCCCGATTTCTTTCTTTTCTTTCTTTCTTTCTATCTATCTATCTCTATATATTTTATATATATATATATATATATATATATATATATATATATATATACATACAAAGAATAATCAATATATCTTAATCAGAAGTATTAATGCTTATTGATCTATCCATCGATCTAAAACATAATCTATGCATTAAAATCCTGTTCATCCATCGAGTCTATCTTGACGAAAAACTTGTTGTCTGTAGTTTTTCAGTTTATTTATCTTAAAATGCTATCTATCTATCCATCATCAGGCATCTATTAAAAACTTGAGATTATCTTCGTTCCGAAAAAGATGTTTTTTGAATATCTGCTATTATCACGGTTTTTCTTTTTCTTATCAAAATCTATTAATTAATTTTATCTTCCCGTTTTCTTTTTTTTCTTTTTTACAAGTTTCTTTCTCTGAACTAAGTCTATCTAATAATATATATATATATATATATATATATATATTTTTTATAAACATAAAACATTATAGCATATGATTTACATACAAAGAATAATAATCATAGAATTAATCAGATGTATTAATGATTATTGACGACATCCATCGATAGAAAACATAATATATGCATTAAAAATCCTGTTCATCCATAGGGCGAGTTTTGATCCTTGAAGAAAAACTTGTTGTCTGTATTCTTTGTATGTAAATCATATGCTGCCTAATGTTTTATGTTTATTAAAACTATCGATCCGCAGTACATAAAAATTCCTATAAAAAACTACTACTAAGACATTACACTATATTATTGAACTATATACTTAGTTGATGACATAAAAACTGAATACACTTTTGTAAAATAGAATACGTGGATTTAACACATCACAAGTAATATTTAAATAAAATTCTCACTTAAAAAAAATTTTGAAAACTTAGCGTTGCGTCTTTGCCCGTTCCGATATCTTACAACCGTCAATAATAGCAGATATTCAAAAAACATCTTTCGGTCGACGTACAAGTATATCGTCTCCAAGTTTTTTGATTTTATAAGGAAAAAACACATGCCTGATGATGAATAGAGGACTATTCGTAAGTACTAGCATTTTAACATCAAATAAACTGAAAAAAAACAGACAACAAGTTTTTCTTCAAGATCAAAACTCCATCTATGGATGAACAGGATTTTAATGCATATATTATGTTTTCTAGCGATGGATGTCGCCAATAATCGCATTGATAATTCTTATTAATTCTATGTGTGATTATTCTTTGTATGTAAATCATATGCTGCCTAATGTTTTATATATATATATATATATATATATATATATATATATATATATATATATATATACCTCAGCCTTTTTTGCATATCTATCTATCGATCTATCTATCTATCTATCTATCTGTCTGTCTGTCTGTCTATCTATCTATCTGTTAATTGAATTCTCTTCCTTCCTTTCTATATATCATAGTTTCTTCCTTCTTATCTGTCTATTAATTAAATTATCTTCCCATTTTTCTTTCTTTCTTTTTTCTTTCTTTCTTTCTTTATTTCTATCTATCTATCTATCTATCTATCTATCTATCTATCTATCTATCTATCACAGTCTCTCCCTCTCTTCCTTCTTATTTATCTCATGATGCTGAATCTGAACAGTACGTTCTGCTAATTTAATTTGCAAGGACACTCATATAAACACTCATAGAGATAGATAAATATCAACTTAGTAGAATAGATAGATAGATAGATAGATAGATAGATAGATAGATAGATAGATAGCAGAAAGACAGACATGAATATCTATATAAAAACCTTCGTCTCGTATTATTACTACTCTTCCAAGTCTCACTGTCTGAAAAGAGTAATGTTTATTTCTGTAAGTTTTTCAGCTTCCTTGATATGTTGTACTAATCTCATTCAATCTATATTACTTACAAACATTTATTTAACCAAAATAGGTCTAGAGATTGGCTGAGATAGAAACTGAAGTATTAACAAAAACTCTTACATTTGTAATCGATAACGAACATGATGATATCGATTCTTTCAATCATCACTCAATCAGAAATTGCTTCTGGTGAAGGAAAAACCAAATAAGCAAAAATTGATTAACTGAAGTATATCAAATGTTTTCGAAATTTGATTATTTTTGGAATTCTGTGAGTTATTCGGTCGAATATTTGCTGATTTTTTGTTTTATATATAAGAATTTGTTTTTCCTCCACGATTCAGATCCATGAAAGATTTTATGAAAAATGTCTTTCATCATTATTTATCTTATTATGTATTGTGTCCGCAAGTGCACTTTTATGATGTCTCCTGTTGTCCTTTATTTTTTGCTAATTTTATTTTCTCTTTTTTGTTCTCCTTTGTAAAGAGGTGAGGGGTTAAGTGATAACACAAAACTTAAATCTTCATTACGAAACATTTTATTCTCTGTGATATTTCCTCAGTTAATCTCAGTTTATGTCTGGTGTCAAGTCCAGTTACCGCGGGTTCAATACATGAACCTTACATTATGCTTTGATATGTAAGAGTGTGTATTTTTAATATCTGGGATGGTTGTTCTTATGTCCGTCAGTACTACATTCTAGTTCTCACATCTTGTAATAATGGATGCAGGAGTGCGGTCACACAATTCTACATTCGGTGGTCGGGTGTACCCTAGGTTAATCTTCTAGTGTAGCCGACTTCTTTCAGGGCTTCTTGTGGGTAATATGTGGGTAAAAACTATTCCGGCATAATAGCGTCCTTAATAATTTTATTTTAATTTTCTCTTTCCTGTATTCCGATGGAATTCGATCCATTGGATAGTGTTTCAAATTATTATTTTACATGTAAGTTTGCACGTACGCACGCATGTCTGTGTGTGTGTGTGTGTGTGTGTGTGTGTGTGTGTGTGTGTGTGTGTGTGTGTGTGTGTGTGTTTGTATGTGCGGAAACTAGATAAAATGATAATTTGGAACGACTGTACAATGCATCAAATAAAATAATCAATTTTATTATGTCCGTTAGAATAAAATTTATTGTGGGTAAATATATATATATATATATATTGTGTGTGTATGTGTTTGTGTGTGACAAGATAAAGAACAAATAGGAAACGTTTATGAATCTAACATGTTTCACTTTTAATAAATCTTCGTCAGACAAGGAGACTCAAGCAAAACATATGAAAAGACAGAACTTTGGTATTTTGAATTTTGTTTGGATTGATTGTCATTGGTCAGTTATGTATCATGTACATTAAAACCATAAGTAAATCTATATGTACGTAAGTTTGTAAAAGTTCTAATATGTCTAAGCGTGCATCAGCAGGTAATGCGTATTCGAAATTGCATATGTGTGTCGCTCTCGTAGGAGGCAGTCTAATGTTTGCACTTTTGTATACTCAATCGGAATAGTGGAGTGGGATTCTATTAATCTGGTGCTGTTTACATGCTGTTTGTATTAGATAGCTATAAGTTATTTTGTTTTGTTTTTTTCTTTAATGAAATCAAAGAAAGATGCCTATATTTATAGTTGGCTATAATGTTTTTATTAAGCTTCCAAAGAATTTTCTCTTTGAAAATTATGTGCTTTTTTTTAAAATTAGGAGTCTATTACTAAAATCAAAAGTATGACTAGCATCGTTCCTTGTGTAATACTAGAGATTTAGAAATATGCCCTTATTACATATAGGTTACATTTAAGAAAATGTAATTTTCGGCTGTGTTCTAGAGATACTTTTTTTCTTTATTAAAGACTCTCAAAAAACGCAGACCAGTAAAAGAAAAGGATATTATTTAAACAACGGAGATATCTACACAAACACCTGTGTATACTTTAGCTACACCTTTATAAATGTTTTATTGACAATTGACATTTTATGCCCATTAACATTAAACATCTTTCTTTGTAAATTGCAACTGATCTTTTACAAAATAACTTGATGCAGATTATAAGAGAATTATTATTAATAAATAAAAATAAGAATAATATATAAAATAAAATAAACAAATACATTTTGACTTCGTTTAAAATAAAATAAATAAAACCCAAATAATAAAAGTTTTCCCAGAATTCAACAGAACATTTTCCTAGATTTTAGTTTTAGTTTTGGTTTGGTTTGCTTTGGTTTGGTTTGTTTTACGGCATAAAACCTCATTGGGTTATTTAATGCCGACAAGATTTTTATTGTTGGTAATATTCTTTTTTTATTTCTAAAATGTATTGTTGGTATATTTTTATAATGATTTGATGGTAATATTTTTTTACAAAAATGCATTGCTGGTTTTTATTTTTTTTTTTTTAAAGTATTACTGGCAAAATTTTAAAAAATCAAAGTAAGTATTGCTGATATTAAAACATATTTTTATACTTTAATAGTGTTTTGACTCGTTTTGGGGCGTTAATTATTTGCTCATAGCTGGGACCCTGACAGTTATTACCACCCCTGGTTAGGGTAAAACTGAGAACACCAGTAATTTTGAGATAGTTCCACGCTTCTAGAAAATCTCCTGATCAAAGATCTTGCTATTGGCTGTAGTTACCCAAAACGCGGATGTAATTTATCGTCATACCCAGGACGGCGAAATGTAGGGGACATACGGTTGATAATTACTGTTTTTCAAATTATATGACTATTTTTCTAATTAGATTATAGAATCAATAATCGAATAATGCAAATAATATTTATCAACTCAGCAAACCAGTTAAATTCATATATCTATAGCAGTCTTTTTATCGAAAGTTCATTCGCAATTTAGAAAAGAAAGATGATTAAAATTAAGAGACGTAACACGTCTAGATTCTTGATTCTTTGATAAAATATATTTACAGGAATAATGACTGATTAATTTAACTAATATATTTAAGAGATTTACATATTGAATTCATAAATTATTCAAGTTTGCCAATATTTGGGGGTGGCATTTAAATTTCATATATAATAAATGGTTGAAGCAGGTGCGAAGTTCAGAATTCGAATTTGAAGTATCGAACTGCTATTGAATTATTGATTCTGGAAATGATTCCACTGGAAGAAAAAACTCCTCGGCAAAATGAGAAATGAATTTTGTGTGCACATCGTAAAGGATTGATTGCTTGGCGTCTTCAGAGATGTCTGGAAGAAATGCTGTAAGTAAAATGTTAAAAAAAAAAAAAATGCAAATATAAGAATAAATGTTCTACTGTTGGGCCCAGAACTTTTCTCGCATTTCAATTATATATATATATATATATATATATATATATATATATATATATATATATATATATATATATACTGGTCACCCCAACAAACTAGCTTTCACGGCGCTTGACTCTACATTTAAATGATAACTCTAACATTTTTAGACATTTAAAACAACATTCCTTCCCGCATACTCAAAATCTTTTTTTGACAACACAACTATAATTAAACATGAAACCAATAAACAACGATTAAAAATTCTGGAAGCTTTATACATAAAACTGTTGAAACCTAACCTGAACAAAATAAACTATGAAATCTCCATAAATATCCTTAAATGCCTATGCCTATAATAGATAACAGATGGCATTGGTTTATACCAACGGCTTCCCATACTTAATACTTCTCGTTTTCACTCTCGCGTGGCCATGTGTGACGTCACGATCTGCGACGCGATTTTCGCTTCCACGTATCGTATATACGAGTTTGTCCTTACTTGAAATTTTCATGCAGCAAGGGCGGACTATCATTGTTGTTTCGTCCGTGTGTTGTTTGATTTATTGAAATTGTCATCTTTGATAATGGCTTGTGTAAGCCGAAAGCTTAGATTGAATTTAAACATGTATCAATATGGTGTTTTCCTTTCGTCTTTCAACGATAATAGGATTAAGCTTATCAGGCAATATGAAAGGAACTTACTTAAAATAAATAGACAAAACTTGTCTATATTATTTAATGAAACATGCATTAATATATATATATATATATATACAGAGAGAGAGAGAGAGAGAGAGAGAGAGAGAGTCATCCACAGACAGACTGTTGTGCTGTACCAGAGCTCATCAGAGATTTAACCCTATGCCATCGGCGCATGGGTAAAAGAAAGGCGAATTTTTACGTACTTATTCTGTGAATAAACACACCAATGAATGAAAGTGCTCAGTTCAGAAAAGGGAAGAGCCTTGTAATATTAGTAGTAATTGGCACTGTTTACAAATTCGCACATCTTCCAAGAGTTCACAACCGAATATAAATTTTTCGGATATATATATATATATATATATATATATATATATATATATATATATATATATATAATTTCTTTCATACATGATAAAATACCTGGGAGACAATGTTATTTTATAAATTAGGCTGAGCTTACCAAACACAAAATTGTTTGTATTGATATATAGATATATATTTACATATATCTTTATTTCTTTACCCACAGGCGCACGCACATTATTATTATTATTATTATTATTAAATTCATATAAGTGTGTATTGATAAGAAATATAGATTTCCATCATAGAATATAGCATATATATATATATATATATATATATATGTGTGTGTGTGTGTGTGTGTGTGTGTGTGTGTGTGTGTGTGTGTGTGTGTGTGTGTGTGTGTGTGCGTAGGAAATGCATTAGGTTGGGATAGAGAAAGAAAGCACAAATAGCAGTTAATTTGGGAAAATATTACTCGAACAGCAGAAGGAATGCTCTTAAGTCCTGCCAAATGAAACAGGGAAAATGATCCGTTGAAAAGAGGAAAATTACACAGGGTAATGCGTTTTTACTGGAGACTCACTATTTCGCGCATTGCCTGTCGCATTTGTCGCACTCTGCGTCTCGGCCTGGCGTTATCAATGACGAGTTGCAAATGAATATGCTTTTTTTATGGGCAGAATTTCCAATTCATCGATACTAGCTTTCATCTTGTAGAGAGAAAAAAAAATAGAGATAAACTTTTCAAGAAATGGGGATAACAAGCGGAATGTAATATATGCAATGTTGTAGATAGCTAGCTAATAACAATTCTATGAAAGTTAGGAAACTAGGAGTCCTTTGATATTGCATACAGATGATTAAATTCATCATGCAGCTGTCCACACTGATTAGTGTTTGAGATTGCGCAGACTAGACATCTGGGAGGAATTTGGTTGAATGCAGTGGTTACAGAATTCTGACAACGATTGATTATTTTTGTTTGTCTTGAGAGAAGAACGAAAAACGTTCATCAGCGGGCAGTTTGGTTGCGTTAGTAGAGAAGTCAAGAGCTCTAAGGATTTCTTCTTCCGTAATTCTTTGTGTACCGTGGTTTCAGGCCGTCCAAAGAAGCGGTACAAAAACACTTTGAAATCAAATTTCCCGGGTTGCAAGCTCAAACCCAAAGTACTAGAGGATCTCGCAAGCGAATCGAAATCCATGATGCTGCTGTCACTTTCGAGGATGCTAGACGCCGTATGCTCACTGCTGCCAAAGATCAACGCCACAGGGCATCCTCAGCAAGGACTGCGACAACGGACTTTCAGTGTCGCCACTATTCCAGGTTCTGCGCCTCCAGCCTGGGGGTTGCGTAGACACCTCCGAGTTCACAAATGAAATGCACAAACGATACGTCATCTTCGGATTCAAAGGATGACGTCAGGCCACCGGCGATTGCGTCTGGGATAAAACAGCCTGTCGCTTCTAAGTGTTGACTTCAATGTTCAATTTTATATTTACACACGCTCTATCTCTGATGTAGAGCATTTTATCCCATCAATATAGCACACCTTAAGAGTATATTTCTTCATTTATATTTCTTCATTTATATATATATATATATATATATATATATATATATATATATATATATATATATATAAATGAACGTCTTCCTTAATGTAGTCCTTATCGCTAACCCCCTAACGACCTTTATCTAGAGACGAGACGCGTTAGATTTGAGCAACATCCAGCCGACACACTGGGGTTAAAATAGGAAACTAAAATGATACATATGACACACTCATATCCTCTCTCCCATCTCACTTCCTCAATTCGATAACTTTGCGTATACTTGATGAGGTCCGTAAAAAACGTGTGAATTTCTTTTCATTTTTCATTTCAGCTTTTGGAAGTAAAGTCTGATGATCGAGAACCCTGTTAAAGGGGTTATGGTGAAATAGCTTATTACATGGAATCTTAACGTGGTCTGTCTTTTATTCAAACATATCTGCTCTGAATTTTACATTGAGCTCTCTGGATATCATCCTCCTTAGGTCTACCCATACGGATTACCTAAATTTGCATAAACTAATTATATATATATATATATATATATATATATATATATATATATATATATATATATATGCACACACAGAGAGACATCATTCTGTTCATATTCACTTTACTATTGCATTCTTATTTGTATTTTGTGTATCCTATCCTAATGCTTTTGATAATATCAACTCTTTCTCTTCGTCTCTATAAATGCTAGCATTTATAAATGCGTTTATGAATGTGTTTCTCTCCATAACAAATGAACAAACGGAATTGAAGCTAATCATTAAGTGTGCCATGCTGAAGAATACACATCGCCAAGGGAATTGGCGAAAGAAGTACATTTTTAGGTAATCGCATATTGCACTGGTGAAACGTTGGTTCAAACACAGCATAAAGGTTATAAACGATTGAAAATTTTAATAATGAATGAAATGAAGTTTTATTTAGGGATGATTTTATTCTATATTTCCAGTTTTGCATATTATTCATAAATTAATAAAATATGTTTGATTGCTGGGTTTGATTGGACGGAAGAATGGCTATTTAGTAAGAGCTCACAAATGACTTTTTTCCAAAATATCGTAAGATTTTGCAAGAATATGTGTAAAAATGTCCCAACAATTCGATAATCAGCAGTGTAAACAGGGATCTAAATCATCGGGTAGCAACCAAATAATGAGAAAAACAACTCTGAATGTAGAGAAGGTCACGTAAAACCACTTCACTATCTTCAGCAAAAAGCCATGACAACTGATATGCGTCTTGGGTATGTCGATAAACTTCATCCGGCAGTAAGGTCCTTTGATCGGTAGGTTTTACGCTGCATCGAACCCTCTCTTAATTGATTTTGTTTGTAAGTCCAACCTGACCCTCGGTCGGGAAAAGTGTTAGGGCGCCAACTATGCACAAATAATGAATCTCCAAATTGGACTCAAAACGGGAAAATATGAAAAGAAACAATGCAAACAATTGCCAACAATGCATTTTTCATAGTAATATATATATATATATATATATATATATATATATATATATATATATATATATAAAGTGAACATAGAAGTCAACACTAGGGCGACAGTCTGTTTCATGCTATATGCAATCGGTGGCCTGACGTTTGCATATAGCATGAAACAGACTGTCGCCTCTAAGTGTTGACTTTATGTTCACTTTTATATTTACACACTCTATCTCTGATATTGAGCATTTTATCCCATAAATATAGCACACCTTAAGACTATATATATATATATATATATATATATATATATATATATATATATAATAAATTATCATATAATACATTATCAGCAAAATGTAAATTAACAAAGCTCATAAGAAAATAAATTTTTGGCATTAAATGACCCACAAGTAGTTACTATGCCGTTGAACGAACAAACCAAACCTCCCTATTGCTACCTATAAAGGATGTTGCAGGCGCCCTGGAGGGGTGGCGATATAATGTAGGGTATGGCCTGTGCATCCAAGTAAAGATGAGTTACAGAAAACCCACAAATATTTAAAAATAAATGACGTAAATCTGACAGGTAAACAAAGGAATAACAAAACCGAGGATACTGAAATTTATGCAAATTTATTTACAATCCAAATAAATTAAAATGCAAGATATCGTCTTAATGTTCTGGTGGAATTAAACCGAAAACACGATTGACAAGTCAGGAGATATGAACATAAGATCCCATTCGGCACAAGGTTAAGAAAAAGGTACAGTTTATGAAGTAGAATTTCTGTAAATAAACTTCACAAATTAAAAGTTTCATTCCCAAATGTGAACTATGACAGGATTTTTGTTCATGCACTTGTACCATGTACAGTATGGTGCATGGCAAGTAAAACCCTGCAGAAACTGAACAGTAATAAGAACTCATATCTGTACAAATACAAAAATTGAATTTTGGCAGATAAGGACATGTAAAGAAAAGGAAGTTGTTAAAGTTCATATACAGAATAGTACCAATTCAAAATTGTAATGTTTGCCAGATGATAACATGCATATAAAATTAGTAGTTGAAAAAAGTTAATGTAGATAAGACTATAAAACGATATATAAGATCACATCGGCATCGTGTAATGATTAGCAAGCATGTTTTACTAGAACAATTACAACTGGGTAGTAAGTTCGATCCTCACTAGGTGCCACATTCTTTTGGCCTTGTACCACGTCTAAGCTACGTTTAGCAAATCACTTTTTGGCCTTATGCCACAATTGCTGTATTTTCGCACAATAAATCTAGGGTACAAAAATATACATATATAAAGTTGGATGAAAAAGTTCCTGTACGAAATTGTATATGGAGGATATTAATAAAAGAGCTTAACATAGTTCATGTACTGAGTTTTTTTTAAGCGTTTTACCTTAAGCAATGCGGGAAGTCACTAGCACGCAAGGGGTTACAGAGAGTTGGAGTGAGATCAAAGCGGAGTGATGGAGGAAAGGGTTAAGTGAAGGTGAGGGGATAGATCAGGGCATCTGGAGACGTCGCGTGACATTACATTTGAATAGTTGGAGATTATAGCTATCAAAGAAACTAGAAAAGGAGAAGGGGTTCCACGGTCGAGAAGTTCGAGACATGAAGCTATTGGAGTAGAAGAGACGGCTATATTTAACAGTTTCGACAGTGAAAAGGTGAGAGCGAGATGTCAGCCTAGTTGAGCGCTTAAATTCATGAAGTCTGGAAACCAGCGAAAGCAGCTCATCGGAGCAGTTACCGTTAAAGTATTTTTAAAATAGACAGACGGAGGAGACGACAGGTCTCTGAGAGAGCGACTGCAGACGAGATGCCAGATCAGGGCTAATTACATTGCATATCCTTCTCTGGATTTTATCAAGGACCTTGAGACAAACAGAAGGGGCTCCCGATCATATATGGCAGAAATACTCCATGCAAGGGCGAATGGTTGATTTATAGTTTTGAAAGATCAAATTCCAAATAGATTTCCTTAACATTCCAAATCTATATTGATTACTCCGGGGAGATGATCAATAGGATGGTGTAAGAAAAGGATACTGACCGGATATGTTGAGCTTGAAAAATATGCCCTTGATTCGAATAGAAAAATCGAAGTTGTTATTTAAGTCAGTAATGTCTGCTAACAGAGGCTGGCTGTAAATAAACAATGTGCGCAAAGAAGTTGTCGAAGTTTGTCTAAGGTGTTGTGCCATCTTATCATCCAAAAAGTTGGATACTGCCTAAGTCACCGTCGAATAAAAGTTATCGGGCATTCGGACACATTTATTTACAGTAGGGATAAGCTGGGGTGACAACAGGAGGAATAGCTAGCCGCAGGATTTAACCAATGAACGTAAAGTTATGCTAGACCTTGGCACAAAACAATTGGTCGTCGAATAAACCTCTGTTTCGACCATAGAAGCTTGATGCCAGGACGAAAAACAGATCAGCAGAAAATATTAGACATTAGGACGGATAGCTGGTCGCAGGAAATTAACCAGTGGATGTCGAGGCATTTGGACGAATTGATTGGCCGTCGCATACTTCTGGTTCGATCATAGATGTTTGTCAGGATGAATAACTGACCGTAAGTACTAACCGAAGTTACGAGAGAAAATAGTAGACATCAGGCCGGAAATGAATCAGTTGACTGATGAATTGCGCAGGTCAGAAAATGCCGGAAGTAAAATAGGTTGTGTAATAGCCATAGATTGAGTAAGTCCATGGGCGCCAAAGGTAACAAACTGGAAGAAGAGAAACCCGAAGAAAAGAGCTGCGTAGAGGCAGGAAAGGACAATTCCAACGAGCGACAAGTTGGCAGAAAAAAAAAAGTGAGCGGTAACTTAATACAGAGCCAGTATTATATCATCCTGGGCACAGTAAAGAACACCTCCGTCGTCATTCCAAGATTTACCTTAACCCCAATCACAATGTCGGCTTTTAACGTGGGACTCGAGTGTTTCCACTCGAGCCGCTGGTCTAAGCTGGTTTTAGCTTGTCTAAGATGGTTTTAGTTGTTCATAGCTTGTCTGAGCTAGTCATAGCCTGTCATACAACCGCTACATAACAGATGTTACATAACGGTGCAGGGGACGTTAGGGAGGAGAGAAGGTCTCCGGAACGGAACAGATAATACAAACGCAGCATCTTCGACAGGAAAGAACTTGTCCTACACTCCACCATTTTTTTGTGAAGGATCCTCCTCTATCCAGAGCGGCGCCATGATCACGTGAACGGAGTAGCGAAAGGCTATTATAAGGGTCAGTAATTTCTAGAAAGGCATGATAGCTTATGCCTTACATTCAGGTTCATGGGATTTAAAGAATTATCGAGGTAATGAGAGAGATTGAATAAACGATTCCATTAAATCTTTTGGCCATTAACGAAGGAAGTGCCGGATTTAAGTAAAGGCGACGTAGGCTGAAGCCTAGAGCCTCAAAATCTACGCGGCATCCAACCAAGGTCTATAATATTTTAACACAGTCGTAGGCCTTTGTAACATATTATGTCATAACGCATTGTAGACTTTGAATAACACTTCAGTAATTTTGATCACCCATCGCCATTCTCGGCTTTACTTAAATTGTTTAATTTCACACTCTTCCATTTCCATCGACTCGTGAGAATGGGGGATTTCAAGGAGCATCACAAGTGAAATAGCCTATGGCCTCTCTGCATCTGAATGCGGCCCTGAACGTAGGTGCCCTTGAATGAGAGGCAAGACTGTGTGCGAGAAAGTATGTTGCAATATGACCAGAACGTATTATTTTCCGTATTGAAAACATAAAATTCTGCTGGATTTTAATTTTGCCCCAGTTGGAAAATATCTCATTTTTTTTTCACCAATAGTAAAGCAAAACATGTTAAATTTAAAAAAATAAATGTTTCCTATTTTCTCATTATTCTATGATTAATCCATATTTTATTTCAGTGTATACACACACACACACACACACACACACACACACACACACACACACACACACATATATATATATATATATATATATATATATATATATATATATATATATATTTAGACATACACTACAAGCACACACACATATATACACACAAATATATATATACACTACACACACAGACACACATACACACACACATATATATTTTTCATATATCTATATATTTATATATATATATATATATATATATATATATATATATATATATATATACACACATATTTTTGATAAATATAACTGTTAAAATAAAATGTCAGTATTCTTTTCATTTTTTCTTAATTTATACGACAATTTATCCATTTTATGCCATATATATATATATATATATATATATATATATATATATATATATATATATATATATAAAATAAAAGTGAACATAGAAGGCAACACTTAGGGCGAGAGGTTGTTACATGTTAGACGAAATCGTCAAATCGACGATTGCATCTAGCATGAAACAGACTGTCGCCTCTAAGCACTTTATATTTATTAATGACCTCTGATATTGAGCATTTATCTCATAATTATAGAACACCTTAAGATATTTCTTTATATGTATTCACACACACACACACACACACACACATATATATATATATATATATATATATATATATATGTATATATATATATATATATTTAGACATACACTACAAGCACACACACATATATACACACACAAATATATATACACTACACACAGACACACATACACACACATATATATTTTCATATATCTATATATTTACATATATATATATATATATATATATATATATATATATATATATACACATATTTTTTGATAAATATAACTCATAAAATAAAATGTCAGTATTCTTCCATTTTTCTTAATTTATACGACAATTTATCCATTTTATGCAATATATATATATATATATATATATATATATATATATATATATATATATATAAATGATATAAAATGAACATAGCAGGCGAGAAATGTTATTTTAGACAGAATCGTCATAATTATCTAGCATGAAACACCTAAGATATTTACACGCGCTCTACCTCTGATATTGATTTATCTCATAATTATAGAACACCCTTTATATGTATTCACACACACACACACACACACACATATATATATATATATATATATATATATATATATATATATATATATATATATATATATGATGATGAACTCTCTTGTCGTTTTCAGTTCACTTTTTTATGTTTCGTATAAGACATCAATCCTGCACGGGATTTGCAAAGAAGTCCACACGCTGAAGTGCTGACCGTCATATAGGCCCAACATTTACTGTTTCTTCTCAATTCTCTCAGATAGTTGAGACGATTCTTTTCAAAGTTATTTATCCCTTGATGGCAGGTGTTTCTCCAGTTTGCTCGGTTTTCAACAGCAATTTCGAACTCCTCTATAGGGATATTTGCAGCAATTAAATTGTATTTAAGTTTATCCTTGAAGCGTAACCAAGGACTGCCTATATTACGCTTATCAGGAAAAAGTTGGCTATACATGAGAATTTTCGGCATTCGATCATCACTCATTCTCATGACATGAACAACCCATCTGAACTGTGATTGCATCAGAAACCGACGCCATATTTGATAAAAAGATCAAGGTTAGAGATTTTGTACTGCAGTGTATAATCTCATATTGAAAAAAGTCAATGTTTATGAAAAGCATCAGGTTGATTTATGTGTGCCTTATATGGCGTCCACGATTCTGACCCATAAAGAATTGTGGTGAGAATGACTGCTCGAAAGAAATATATCATTAAACTGTTCGTTAAAAAACACCTCGTGTATTTGAATCTCATATAGAATGATAAAACAGTAAAATTAACAATAAAAATGTTTTGAAGTTACAGAAATACGTATACATATACACAGACAATTTAACCCCTTGAAGATAGTCTTAGACGAAACTGAAATTATTTGGGAAAATAAAAAATATTTGAAAGAAAATTTTGTTATTTTTCTTATTTCATTTTCTACGGCTACAACGAAATACATTCGTGGAGTTGAAAGGATTAAAACAAAATTAAACAGACATAGTATTTTTAAATTATTTAACCAAACCAGTTTGAATGAAAATATTCTGCATCAATACACCAATATATATATATATATATATATATATATATATATATATATATATCATATGAATAAATTAGGACCTTGAGTAAGTTCTTGCTGATTTTTCATGAAAAGTACTGTTTTATTTACAAAAAATAGTAAGAAACATTTCACAGAAATTATTGTCCATTGCTAGCCACTACTTTTTCCTATCTTTCTGGCAGCATTTGGATTCCACGTCGGAAAGCCACACGTCTTTTGATGCTAACCAGGAGTCGCCCCATTCTTTAGCATCTTATTAAGAATGAAAGTGCTACTCAGCCAGACCCCGTGACATCGATTGGAACAATAATAATCGGACGGGGCAATGTCTGGTGAATAGGGCGGGTGGGGTAAGACTTCCCATTTAACCGTTTCCAAGTAGCTTTTTACCCCTTTTGCAACATGTGGCCTAGCGTTGTCATGGAGCAAAATCACTTTGCCTTGTCTCTTCTCGTATATCAGCCGTTTCTTTCTTTAATGCTCGGCTCAAATGTATCATTTTTTCGTCAATAGCCATCACCCGCAATGGTTTCGGTCGGTTTGAGCAGCTTATAATAAACTACAGCCAGCTGATCCCACCAAATATAGAGCAAAAGCTTTGAACCATGGATTTTCCGCCGATGTTGATCTTTCTCTGGGCTTACCCCACGATCTTCTACGCTTAAGGTTATCGTAGTGTATCCACTTTCATCGCCGGTCACGATACAATACAAAAAAAAACTTTACTGTACTGCCGTTGAAGCAGCTGTCCACACGTGACAAGACGCCATTCGACGTCTCTCGGCTTCAACTTGTCCGGCACCCAATGTCCTTGCTTTTGAATCATTCCTAATGTTATCAATTGTTTCAAAACTGTTGTGTGATCAACTCCTAATTATTCTGCAAGTTCAGCTTGCGCCTGACCTGATTCTTCATGAAGTAATGCCTCCAATTTTTCGTCTTCAACTTTTTTCGGTGCACCGGTGCGTCCTTTATCTCCAACATCAAAATCATTATTTTTGAAGCGTCTAAACCAATCTCTGCATGTTGTTTCCGACAGAGTATGTTCGCCGTAAGTCACAACCAGAATTCTGTGTGCTTCAAATGCAGATTTCTTTTGAATAAATTAGTGCAGTAAAATTCCCTGCAAATTCACTTTCTTTAACACGAAATCTGACAGGTTTAACGCTATGAAAAACAAAGTTTTTTTTACACTTCGGGGAAATGAAATATACTGAATTTCAAGTGTGCTTACAGTACTTCCTTATAAATGTGTTACCATCTGAAACTATGCGCATGTAGTTCTGTGGACGCCGTCTGCTGGAAAGCAGCGAGAAATTATACAAGGTACTAATATTTTTTTTATGTATATCAAGAACCAAACTGGGCGAAAATGCATAACAAAGTGGAAAAAATTTCCTTGTCACACGTTTCGTCCTTTAGGAATCATTCAATTAAATTTAAGTAGGTGCGACTGCACATGCGCACGAACAAAATGTCGAGAGTGATTACAAGGTCATCCAAGGTGAATCTGTGCCCGGGCTCTTAGATAATTTGACTATGCTTGGCAGAACATATTTTATCACAAATGCCATGGGAAGAAAACGAATACAATCTAAATGAAATAGGGTAGATTTAAAAAAAAGAACTTAAAGATTTCCAGCATCCCTCGTTCGTGAGCGTGCGTAGTCACACCAATATAACAAGTTTAGTCCGATGCAGTACTAAACGTCAAAACGCGTCAAAAGAAACCATTTCCACTTCGTCATATTATATATATATATATATATATATATATATATATATATATATATATATATATATATGTGTGTGTGTGTGTGTGTGTGTGTGTGTGTGTGTGTATGTGTAAAATGTGTCCAATTCCTACGTTCGTAATATTCACTTTAAAAGAGGGCTCAATACAAAAGTATTTTTATTTTATTTTAGGATATTACATAAAAAAAGTAAGGAAAAACTGTTAATAAGTTTAAACAAATTTTACTAACACCTGAAGAGATGTATGAATACCCATCGAAACACGTTTGCATTTGTGAAGCCTATTTTTTTACATTTTGATGTAATATCCTAAAATAATAATAATAATAATATATATATATATATATATATATATATATATATATATATATATATATATATATATATATATTCAGAGCAGCATGAATGCATCCAGCTCTTGAATCAAATAACAACTTAAAAGAGACTCTTTGACCAACACAAAATTCACGTTAAAAAAATAAAAAAAAACAAATGAAAACTACAGACAAAAGTTCGTTTTCTCCATCATGTCATTCATTTCTGTAGTTCACTGATACTAACAAGCAGATTTTTTTTTATCCTGATGATGGCCAAAATGGCTGAAACTAGTCGAAGAATACAACTGAAATAATAAAAACGAAACAATATTAATATACAACCCAGTCTCAATTTTTCAATATTTTTTTATTGTTCCATAAACATATATATATATATATATATATATATATATATATATATATATATATATATATATATATATATATATATATATGTATAAATGTATATATATATATATATATATATATATATATATATATATATATATATATATATATATATATATATATATATATATATATATATATATATATTAAGAAGAGAAAGTGAAAAAGAGAGAAAGATAATATTATAATGTTATGTACCCTAATTATGGGATAGATAATGGCTATCACGTAGCCCAATGAATCGTAACAATTTGACGTTGTATTGATTAAACAAGTCGTCGGAAATTCTCTCGGGATTTAAGGTATGCGATCTCGAAAATTATCTTCGGCTTTCTGATCTTTATAGATGACTGATCTTGCGTACGAATAGATGACTGATCTTGCGTGCTTCACCATCACATCTCATAGATGTTCCATTGAGTTCATGTAGGTTAAACGTTGTGTTAACACCATTTGACCGAGGTCTTCAGAATGTTCCTCAAACCAATTATGAGCAACCTGGATTTAATGACACGTTGCATAGTCCTGATTAAATGACCCTCAGGCTATGTGGATTACATGAATCAATGCAAGTCATTACAAACCGTTGTAACGTTTAGATGATCTGGTAAATGATGCGTCTACTTCGACCAATGGCCTCAACACATACTAGTGAACGCAACCACACCTATAGGCACAAAC
>CAHIKZ030004817.1:2185000-2222500 GCA_903632075.3 Acanthosepion pharaonis | reverse complement strand
GCTACGCTCGTCTGTTATAAGTAACTTTCAAGATAGTCAAAATGTGTAGGAATTGATTTTTATTCCTCTTTGCTCAATTATGTCTCCGCGATACAACAAAGTAACCGACAGCTACATTTAACAGATATTACCAAGAGTAGTTCAAGATATTTGCAAACAAGAAAACTTGTAACAATTAAACTGGAATGAGCATTAAAGTGGCCATTCTTTATAAATCTTCTGAAAACTTTTTTAATGGAGACTTTCATTATAAAACAAAATATATTTACTTTCGTATCATGCGACTTCTGAAGAATTAATTTTGAAAGTAATTTTAAGGTGGGCATATCATACGCGAGATTTAAAATTAGCGTATCTACTGCTGGCCTTGACTACGTCGTTAACCAAACTATATATTCATTTAACGTTGACAAAGAGTATAGCCGTATTTAAAATAAACATCATTTTGATAAAACTAATGTTTTACTTAACTGTATTCAATAATGCATAAAATAATGCATGTAGCGTCCTCTGTTATTGCAGCCACTCAACTTCCTGGTGTTAGAACAGAACATCCGTTATTTAAATTGCTATTGTGTTTAACTAGAGACGATAATCGAATTTGTCAAATACATATGGATTAGATTCCGCAAAAGATTTACAGAATTGTTCATTGGTTGTATGTGATGAATGTACAATGGCACATAAAACAAGGATTTGTAACCCTAGATAAAACATTGCGTGATCTCAAGAGATCTCATGTATTGATGGGTAGCAATACGCTTTTATTATGAGATGACTTCCGATAAATAATTCTAGTTATCCCACGTGGAAACCCCACTGACGAACTCAACGCTTGCATTAAATTATCATATTTATTGAAGGACATCAAGACAGTAACATTAAATAGTAACAGACGAACCTATTTTAATAGAGACTCAGTACGTGTTGAGTTCCATCTCTAATAGTGAAAATAAGAGATGGCAAGATAGCTAAGTGCGACCATGACAACATTGTAATTTCTCCAGGATTAGCATCAATTTTTCTTCAGTTGAAGAACTTAAGAACAAGGTGTACCCAAATATAGCAGAAAACTATGCGAATTATGAATGGCTAGTTTAGAGAGTAATTCTTGCACCTAAAACGACTTGGCGCATGTTATCAATCAACAACTACTTAATGAAATTCCAGGTGTAGAACAAACTTTCTATTCCGTGGATTCGACGTCGGATGATGAACAGGCTGCCACTTTTGTGATGCCAACGAATAATCGTTGTCAGTTTCGTAATCCCTCCCTATACACTACCATGTCTCTCTAACTACCCCTTTTACAGACTCTGTTAAATTACAAAAGCTTACACTACCCATCAATTTTAATTTCATTTTTCGTTTAATTTTATCTTTGGAAGTGCTATCTGATGATCCGGGGTCTTTAAAAGGGCTCTGGTGAAATAAATTATTATAAGGATAATGGTACCTTAAAGTGTCGGTTTTTCTTTTTCTTTTATATATATATATATATATATATATATATATATATATATATATATATGTGTGTGTGTGTGTGTGTGTGTGTGTGTGTGTGTGTGTGTGTTTGAAAAGTGTATATAAATATAAAATAAATATAAGTATGTATAATTATTTATATATTATATGTGCAGTACTTCTTAGAAAGGCTCCATATCAGAGATAGAACTAACACAATATATATATATATATATATATATATATATATATATATAGATAGATAGATAGATAGATAGATAAAGAGAGAGAACACGAGAGAGATAGAGAAAGAGACATCATATCTTCATTCAAGTATGTTTCATTAAATAGACATATTATGTTTATTTTTATAATAATCCTTTCTAGTTCTCTGATTAGACATTAAACAATCTGTTATTAATAATTACTTTCCTAATTACATTGTTGATGAACAAATTTGACGAGCCTTTATAAATATTAACAATAATCAAAGAATAGAAGCCTAAACATATCAACCTACTATACCCTTATCAAATGCATTGTAACTATAAGCAAGATGAAATAATTGCCCCAAATCTCATAAGTACTAATATATTCGCCACTGATCCCAATAAAAAAAATGAAAACTAATTAAATACTATACTAAATACCAACTTAATCACAGGTAATAAATCTTCTCCGTCAACTAGTGTTTTTGAAAAGACCAAAATGTTATATCAGTTTAAATGTACTTTGGGAGATTGTATCTCTGAAAAAAGTAATTACATATGTTGGCTTGACAACCACAACATTAAAAAGACATCTTACACACTATTTATCGGACACAAGTTCTATTGCACAATATTTTAAAACATGTTTCTGTCCAACTTCACAATACAGGAAAATACTTGTTGACAGCAATGAAATATATCAAAATCAACCAACCAACAATGAAAAAAATTTATAACGATTATAGTAGCAATGTTTGAAAATGCATTTAGTTAACTTTAGCGCATTTTCCCTATCTTTGGCTATCTCCCTTATATTGCGGATGCTTGTTTACGAAGAACATCATGGCTACAACGAATAAATTTAAAATTTATTATAAAAGAACACGTTTACGCGTGTTTACAGAAATCGCCATCACTGTGATTGATTACGAAAGAACATACATGATGAATAAATGCCAGCCACAAACTCAATGAAAAAAAATTGCCAATATCTTATTATTAAAAGTAAAGACGAAAGGATTTTTTGATTATTAAATTATATTTTTAATCCTTTTTAGAAAATTGAATATTTTTTCTTGCGTCAGCGGTTGATCATAAATCAGATTATGAACTTTTAGAGGCTTGCTGCAGTAAAAAAAAAAAGACATTGATCAGGAAATTCTCGCAAAAATCAAATTATCAGATTTTACTGATAGTTTCAGTACTTATTCGCAAATGAATGGAATTATTTTAGAAAAGCTTTTTGGGGGAAAATCTTGGAAAAGATAATTTAAAAAAATTGTTCTTTTATTTTATGAAATTTCGAAATATTTGTTTTTGTATTACTTAATGTTTATAGGTAGACCTCCGTTGAGATTTTCAATCAGCAGTTTCTCTAAGCTAAACAGGAACCTCAGAAGTACCATTTAACAAAACCAGCACTGAATCCTAAATACTTAAATGAAACAAAAACAAAGGCATTATATAATTAGAAAAGCATTTAATTATTTTTATAAATGAGATACATTATGGACAATATTGCTTTAAGAAAATAATTTTTTCGCTAAATAATGAATTTTGATAATATAAATGTAATTATAATAATTAAAAAATTTTCAAATCGTTTAAAATCTCTATCAATTTATACGGGTGAGGTGATAATGTTATTAAATAAAAACTATGTTTACTAATCGTGAATGGAAAATCTTACTATAATACAGCCAACCGCAGTATTTAAAATTATTTTAAAACTTTTGTTGTGTGTATAAATGTGCATATTCCTGTAAATTCGGACTTCCATAAAAGACATTATCTGATAAAAGAGCGTTAACTATGACAAATCTAATAGAAAATAATCCAAATTTCAATAAAATATTAGATTACGAAGAACATTTCCTAAATTTGTAGGATTACTGAGTAGTCTAAAAATTATATAAAAATGGCACAAACGTTATATTCGTCAATAAGTTAAATTTCCGGCTGTCAGTCAGTCCAGTATGTCAACAGAGCTGTCATCACGTCACAAAATAACGACCTCTATGTTAATAATGTATTACTGCGATATTTTAAAATAAAGCAATATTTGTTTCACATTCGATTAATTCAATTTTAAATCAGCTAATATTCCTGAAATAAAGTTCCAGAAAAGTACATTTTAGTTTGGAAAGACTTTGAAATAGAAAATTGCGTTCTGCTGAGAGAGTCGTGAATATGGTGAAGATCAGCCATTTTAAAAGATTAAAGTAAAACTCATTACACTCAATTTAAATTTGTCTTGAAATACATATTGTAAATATTAAACTTAGTGTACACTATTTACATTATTCGGACTCTTGTCCTCATCTTTGTCACCATATTTATTACAACGTTTCGGCCTATCTGTATCTGTCTATATTTCTGAAATGAGGTATTGTGTACACTATTTACATTATTACGACTATTGTCCTCATCTTTGTCAACATATTTATTACAAAGTTTCGGCCTTTCAGTATCTGTCTATATTTCTGAGATGAGGTACTATGCACACTATTTACATTATTTGGATTATTGTCCTCATATTTGTCGCCATATTTATTACAATGATTCAGTCTTTCAGTATGTGTTTATATTTCTGAGATGATATATTATGTACAGTATTTACATTATTACAACTATTGTCCTCATCTTTGTCACCATATTTATTACAACGTTTCGGCCTTTCAGTATCTGTCTATATTTCTGAGATGAGGTACTATGAACACTATTTACATTATTACAACTATTGTCCTCATATTTGTCGCCATATTTGTTACAAAGTTTCAGTCTTTCAGTATCTGTTTATA
The DNA here is from genome assembly GCA_903632075.3 of Acanthosepion pharaonis. Classification (NCBI taxonomy): domain Eukaryota; kingdom Metazoa; phylum Mollusca; class Cephalopoda; order Sepiida; family Sepiidae; genus Acanthosepion; species Acanthosepion pharaonis. Next base: position 2,218,026 of record CAHIKZ030004817.1, on the reverse strand, counting down.
TTTCTGAGATGAATTATTATGTACACTATTTACACTATTCGCACTATTGTCCTCATCTTTGTCGTCATATTTATTACAAATTTTTGGCCTTTCACTATCTCTCTATATTTCTGAGATGAGGTATTATGTACACTATTGACATTATTCGGACTATTGTCCTCATCTTTGTCGCCATATATATTACAACGTTTCGGTCGTTGTACGCTCCAGCTTTCCTCAGGTCGTTGGAATGTCGAACTGAACACTTTATTTCGCTCACTGGGGTAGACTGATCCACGTGCCATGTTTAATGGATGTCAGTTGTCAGTTATCTCCAAGGACAATAGTGCGAATAATGTAAATAATGTACATAATACCTCATCTCAGAAATATAGACAGATACTAATCTTAATCTATTATCATGAATTTAAAGCTAAAGCAAAAGCTTTAAGAAACATATTTTTTTTCATTTTTGTGGTTGGACTCATTTCGGGAGTAAAGAGTAGGACTCTCTCTCTCTCTCTCTCTATATATATATATATATATATATATATATATATATATATATATATATATATATATATAACAATGTATTGTTAAAACTGTTACAAATCCTACCACGTGACCAAAGAGAATTGGAGATTGATGACAATGGCGACAGTCTGTTTCATGTTAAAACGCAGTAGCCAATCTATGCGTGAAACAGACTGTCGCCATATGTTCTTGAACTCACTATCCATTTTTTGCATTTACCAAAATTCTATCCCTGATATTTATCAATCTAATCCATAAATATAGCATATCTTTAAACTATTTATTCATTATATATATAGATATATATATATATATGCAAATGAAGAAATATAGTCTTAAGGTGTGCTATATTTATGGGATAAAGTGTTCAATATCAGAGAAAATAGGAAAGAACTCGTTAGGTAAATAATCCGAAGTTCTTTAGTATTTTTGTTTTCATTTTTAAGAAACAGTGAATCATACAAAAGTAGAGCCTATATTATAATTATTTTTTAAAAATATTATTCCATCGCTACATAAGAGTTCTCGTGCTTGAAAAAGAAGAACTGAAAACTTCAATATAATTATTAGAATTAAATGATCAAGCTCTATTGCCTCTTTAAACGAAATTATTAGAATTTTTTTTCGAGGAATTCCGCTTGAAGATTAAAAAGAAATTGATACTTTAATTCAATCATATATATTCTCCCATTCGCAGACAATACTGTTCGTGGTTAGGCAACCGAATGCCTCGAGCGGGCCCTGGGACAAACCTCAACCGACTTTTTGTCAGTCAGAGCTTCTACAACTGAGCCATCTTCACTCGACGAAACGAGTCACCCAAATCTAACGTATTGCTTTTACAAACGTAATGCAACAGTCCAAAATATAAGGTACAGATAGGTAGAACACTACAAGAATTATACCAATTTGAAAATTCTAAATGCAAAACAACATCAGTGAGTAGGCAATACTTCTTGTAACAGCCAGAAAGGCCTTAATAATAAGCGTATGTGTTTGTGACACCACAAAGAATTTGCTAACAAACATCAACAACTACAAACATGCGATATGTAATAGGATATTGTATCCCGAATGTAAAAATCATATAGATCTCCAAAGAATTTGAATAGACAATTAAAATTTTAATTCCTGTATATTTCTTTTAAACTTTGGTATAGGGGAATTGATAGAGAATTTCTGTAGCTCACACTTCCGTTTGATGAGACCTGACTGTAGCATGTGACTCTGAAGATAAAGCTTGATTCCCTGACCTTGAAGGATGTATCACTGCTGACCCCTTAAAACTGCATTATTCACTAGTATTCGACGAATGTGACATTTGTTGTTTTTTTTGTTTTTTTAGGTGGTAAAAGATGGCTATTCCACGTACACATGGTTTGGTAGGTAACGCAGTCTGATTTTTGCGTAATGTTCTTATACTGTGACATCTCCACAGACGGACAACTATATATATATATATATATATATATATATATATATATATATATATATATATATATATATTTGTGTGTGCGTGTGTGTGTGTGTGTGTATTGCGTATATTTTTACATTTTCATGAAGACATGTTTCATTAAATAATTCAGATACGTTTAGCCTACATATTTTTAATAGGATCCTCTCGTAACTTTCTTAGTATCCTTATTAAAAGAATAAAGAAAATTACCATGCTGAAGCATATTTATTTTTATTCCGAGTACTTTCGACATTAGTACAACGTAGTCATAGATATTTTCTTCTCAGACGAAAAACTGTTGTGCTCATCATTTTTCTATGACAAAATTTTTGTGTTCATCTTAAAATTATATTTTTACGTGCGAAGTGATAAACGCTATGTTTATATACTGTACAACCTTTTTATATCTTATGTAGACACAAGAAAAATCGTTAAAACAAGTAACAAAATTTTTGAAATGTATAAATATTTAAACAAAACTATTTAAAGGTATTACTTAAAACCTAGATATTTAAACTACCAAAAACATTTTAAAACATTTGTGCTGTATTCATGGTTTAATTTATTAAGCGTTGATTCAAACTTCTTTATATAGATAGCTTCAAGAATGTTTAGCTTATGTTTATTACTTTCATGAAAGAATATAGATGTATTTTCTACAAGAATTTTCCTAAATTGTGAATGTGGACAGGCATGCTCTTGCAGATGATGGAAGGTATTAGATACATTATTCAAATGAAATTTCAACATTCGAGACAGCGTAGTAGTGGTATGCCCAACATATATATAATGTTTCTATTGGAAATACAATCTCCCAAGAGACATTTAAATTTATTTATATACTGCTTCAGGTTAGTTGCTGGGGAGGAGTCATTAGGAATGATTAAATTGGATATATTGAACTTAGTATAGTATATAAATATTCTTATTTCTTTTACTTGGATTTATTACTTTTATTTTAGGAAAATTTCGTCCTGCTCATAATTAGAATGCATTTGATTACGATATAAAAGATTAATATGCATGGGGTTAATTGAAGAAGATTTATGTTCTACTTTTTTTATATTAAAATTTCTAATAGAACATCCATTCACAATATAATTAGAGACGTCATTAATAATAAGAGTTTGTTTTATAATTTTTTAATTCACTGTAGAAAATCTCTTTTGTGGATGATTTAATTTTTGCACGGTTTATTGGGCTTTGCATAATTACTATTTTACAGTAATTAAGATATTCATTCTTATTGTTAAAGGTGTACGGATGTTTGCAGGTATGTTTTTATATGGGGAGACAGTGAATTTATTATTAGTTGTTTTTTATCATTATATCTAGAAAAGGAATTTATTTGCTATTATTAAGTTCTTATGTAAATTTAACGACCGAATTATTTTGGAATCGTTTTTAAATATGATATAAATGATTTTCCAATAACTTGAACCGATTCTAAATATGAATTAAGTTTAAACCGGTCCCAGTTATTGGAACACCCTTTATTTATCCATATTCTTCACTAATATAAGGATATCATCGACATATCTTTCTTAGAGGGAGGGTTTTTTTTTGTAAATTTATTATATATATTATTTTTAAAACACCACATAGAAATTACTAAACGTTAGGCGCATAACGGGACCCATAGAGACACCATCCAGTTGTACATATAAATTATTTTTGGGATCGTAGAATGGGACGTAAGTAGTGTAAGTTAACAGTAGTTTCCGTAATATACAAAGTTTAATTTTAATATATTATATATATATATATATATATATATATATATATATATATATATGTGTGTGTGTGTGTGTGTGTGTGTGTGTGTGTGTGTGTGTGTGTGTGTGTGAAAATATATAGAAAATAGGAAGGAACTGGTTAGGTAAATAAAGTTTTCAGCTCTTGTTTTGAAACATGAGACTTCTTATGTTGCGTTTTGGAATCATATTTTTAAATTAATAATATATATATTATATATATATAACGAATTAATGTACTCGATTTTCCAGGAAAGAGATTTCACGATGTTATCGGAATGGATCAAGGTCGATACCATGCGTGCAGCACCTTTGGAAAGTGCCTGAAAACTATACAACGTGTTTACCCAAGCCCTGTGAGTGAACTTGGTTAAAGGGTCCATTCAGCTGTGCTAGCACGATGTCACAAGTCATCGTGACCGAGGTTTGAATGTGCTGGCCATATTAAGATTGTTGATCACGCTAGATAACACGCTCTCGCCCAGAAACTGTAACTAAGGTCTGCTCAACATAGTTGCTCTGCTGTGGATGCGGAACAAACAGAAATGTGTCTGATTGGCTAGCCGCCTTAATAGACCGGTATTCTCGAATACGAGTGGCCAGCTATATATATATATATATATATATATATATATATATATATATATACGAATCTGGTTTGAAAAGATTATAGAATGACTAGGAAGAACTAAAGCTGTGAAATCCTGTATGTATCAATTTCAACTCTTCTTATTAATAAGTGCATTGTTTAATTCCAGTGAAAGTGACATCTGACTCTTTAATGAAAACTATTCATCCTTTTGGTCAAACCCCTTTATAAACCGGTGATACGATGTCATCATCAATGCTTTTGTATATATTTTTTGTTCTAAAGTTTAGATACAAGTAGGTTTAAAAGTCTGTCGGCGTATAACATGGAAGCTTAAGAAACATATAAATAGTAATTTTGCTGAAAAGCTCATAGGCTGAGCAAGATACTCTCATGGAATATGACTAAATGAGGTTTATTTTTAAACATAGTCCATCTTGTGATCAACACAGTTCTTCCACCGGAGTTGAAGTCTTTTAATTCCACTGGTCAGGACGCCTTCATACACTAGTTTAAAAAAGTCATTAAAACAGATATGACGTCATCGTCACTGTGTTACTGTTTCCAAGCCAATTGTAATTTCGCGTTGGCGAACAGATGATAGTCAAATCAAGAGAATAGGGAGGGTGAACAATCAGCTCAAAATTATAGTCATGCACAGGAGATATTAAAGTTAGTTATAAGAAGAAATAGAACTATTGCCTGGATCTATTAAAAGCAAAATAATTTCCATGCCAGAGGATGGCTGAATGTACAGCCGAAAGTACTAGCAGATTAAAAAAAAGACCTGATACAACTTGAAGTTATTAAAAACAAGGATCATAACATTCATCAAGTGATTCGTAGGTTAATGCAACTTTAAAATTGATTGCGAAGATGTTTTTCACCATTTATATCATTAACTATACTAATCTACTTTTTGTATGAATGATTCATGTAATAAAAATTGAACTACATCACATATTTGATATATATATATATATATATATATATATATATATATATATATATATATATATATATATATCAATATCAAATATTTATTAATTAAACCTAAACTTTAGGTAAGAAAGATTGCCCATATAAAAATAATTACAAATTGCATTCATAAATTAAATTCAAACTAATAAAGCATTAAAATCTATTCTTTACATAAATTGCTAAAACCCAATTACAGCCTTTTTCTCTTTACTTCCCTCTCCCTCTTCTTTCTTTTTCCTTTTTCTTTTCTCCTTCTCCCCTCCCATTTCTAAATATCACTTCCGTTAAGTTAACCGTCTAAATAGGTCAAGGTGTGGTCACTTCTCCTCCCCCAATACTAAGTGTGATTGAGAGAGATATTAAATTAATCCCTCCCTATACTCTACCATGTCTCTTTAACTACCCCTTTTACAGACTCTGTTAAATTACAAAAACTTACACTACCCATCAATTTTAATTTCATTTTTCGTTTCATTTTATTTTTGGAAGTTTGGAAGTGCTATCTGATGATCCGGCTTCCTTTAAAAGGGCTCTGGTGAAATAAATTATTATAATGATAATCGTACATTAAATTATATATGTATATATATATATATATATATATATATATATATAGATAGATAGATAGATAGATAGATAGATATAGATAAAGAGAGAGAACACGAGAGAGATAGAGAAAGAGACATCATATCTTCATTCAAGCATGTTTCATTGAATAATATAGACATATTATGTTTATTTTTATAATAATCCTTTCTAGTTCTCTGATTAGACATTAAACAATCTGTTATTAATAATTACTTTCCTAATTACATTGTTGATGAACAAATTAGACGAGCCTTTATAAATATTAACAATAATCAAAGAACAGAAGCCTAAACATATCAACCTACTATACCCTTATCAAATGCATTGTAACTATAAACAAGATGAAATAATTGCCCCAAATCTCATAAGTACTAATATATTCCCCACTGATCCCAATAAAAAAAATGAAAACTAATTAAATACTATACTAAATACCAACTTAATCACAGGTAATAAATCTTCTCCGTCAACTAGTGTTTTTGAAAAGACCAAAATGTTATATCAGTTTAAATGTACTTTGGGAGATTGTATGTCTGAAAAAAGTAATTACATATGTTGGCTTGACAACCACAACATTAACAAGACATCTTACACTCTATTTATCGGACACAAGTTCTATTGCACAACATTTTAAAATATGTTTCTGTCCAACTTCACAATTCAGAAAAATACTTGTTGACAACAATGAAATATAATATCAAAATCAACTAACCAACAATGAAAAAAATTTATAACGAATATAGTATCAATGTTTGAAAATGCATTTGGTTAACTTTAACGCATTTTCCCTATCTTTGGCTATCTCCCTTACATTGTGGATGCTTGTTTACGAAGAACATCATGGCTACAACGAACAAATTTAAAATTTATTATAACAGAACACGTTTACGCGTGTTTACAGAAATCGCCATCACTGTGATTGATTACGAAAGAACATACATGATGAATAAATGCCAGCCACAAACTCAATGAAAAAAAATTGCCAATATCTTATTATTAAGAGTAAAGACGAAAGGATTTTTTGATTATCAAATTATATCTTTAATACTTTTTAGAAAATTGAATATTTTTTCTTGCGTCAGCGGTTGATCATAAATTAGATTATGAAATTTTAGAGGCTTGCTGCAGTAAAAAAAAAGACATTGATCAGGAAATTCTCGCAAAAATCAAATTATCAGATTTTACTGATAGTTTCAGTACTTATTCGCAAATGAATGGAATTATTTTAGAAAAGCTTTTTTGGGGAAAATGTTGGAAAAGATAATTTAAAAAATTGTTCTTTTATTTTATGAAATTTCGAAATATTTGTTTTTGTATTACTTAATGTTTATAGGTAGACCTCCGTTGAGATTTTCAATCATCAATTTCTCCATTTAACAAAATCAGCACTGAATCCTAAATCCTTAAATGCAACAAAACTAAGGCATTATATAATTAGAAAAGCATTTAATTATTTTTATAATTGAGATACATTATGGACAATATTGCTTTAAGAAAATAATTTTTTCGCTAAATAATGAATTTTGATAATATAAATGTAATTATAATAATTAAAAAATTTTCAAATCGTTTAAAATCTCTATCAATTTATACGGGTGAGGTGATAATGTTATTAAATAAAAACTATGTTTACTAATCGTGAATGGAAAATCTTACTATAATACAGCCAACCGCAGTATTTAAAATTATTTTTAAACTTTTGTTGTGTGTATAAATGTGCATATTCCTGTAAATTCGGACTTCCATAAAAGACATTATCTGATAAAAGAGCGTTAACTATGACAAATCTAATAGAAAATAATCCAAATTTCAATAAAATATTAGATTACGAAGAACATTTCCTAAATTTGTAGGATTACTGAGTAGTCTAAAAATTATATAAAAATGGCACAAACGTTATATTCGTCAATAAGTTAAATTTCCGGCTGTCAGTCAGTCCAGTATATCAACAGAGCTGTCATCACGTCACAAAATAACGACCTCTATGTTAATAATGCATTACTGCGATATTTTAAAATAAAGCAATATTTGTTTCACATTCGATTAATTCAATATTTAATCAGCTAATATTCCTGAAATAAAGTTCCAGAAAAGTACATTTTACTTTGGAAAGACTTTGAAATATAAAATTACGTTCTGCTGAGAGAGACGTGAATATGGCTAAGATCAGCCATTTTAAAAGATTAAAGTAAAACTCTTTCCAATCAATTTACATTACACTCAATTTAAATTTTTCTTGAAATACATATTGTAAATATTAAACTTAGTGTACACTATTTACATTATTACGACTATTGTCCTTATATTTGTCACCATATTTATTACAACATTTCGGCCTTTCAGTATCTGTCTATATTTCTGAGATGAGGTGCTATGCACACTATTTACCTCATTCGGATTATTGTGCTCATATTTGTCGCCATATTTATTACAATGATTCAGTTTTCAGTATGTGTTTATATTTGAGATGCCAGTATTTACATTACAACTATTTTCATCTTTCACCATATTTGTTTTTCGAAGTTTCATATCTGTCTATTTTCTGAGATGAGGTACTATGAACACTTATTTACATTATTCAACTATTGTCCTCATATTTGTCGCCATATTTATTACAAATTTTCAGTCTTTCCGTATGTGTTTATATTTCTGAGATGAGGTACTATGTACACTATTTACATTATTCGGACTATTGTCCTCATCTTTGTCACCGTATTTATTACAACGTTTCGGCCTTTCAGTATCTGTTTATATATCTGAGATGAGGTATTATGTACACTATTTACATTATTCGGACTATTGTTCTCATCTTTGTCGCCATATTTATTACAACGTTTCGGTCGTTGTACGCTCCAGCTTTCTTCAGGTCGTTGGAATGTCGAACTGAACCTTTTATTTCTCTCACTGGGGTAGACTTTTCTACGTACCATGTTTAATGGATGTCAGCTGTCAGTTATCTCGTGTTAATTCCCCTCCAAGGACAATAGTACGAATAATGTAAATAATGTACATAATACCTCGTCTCAGAAATATAGACATATACTAATTTATTATCATGAATTTAAAGCTAAAGCAAAAGCTTTAACAAGCATATTTTTTTCATTTTTGTGGTTGGACACATTTCGGGAGTAAAGAGTAGGATTCTCTCTCTCTCTCTCTCTCTCTCTCTCTATATATATATATATATATATATATATATATATATATATATATATATATATATAAAACCAATGTCTTGTTAAAACTGATACAAAACCTACAACGTGAAGATTAAATAGAACTTGATACTTTAATTCAATCATATATATTATGCCATTCGCAGACAATACTGTTCGTGGTTAGACAACCGAATGCCTCGAGCGAGCCCGGAGACAAAACTCAACAGAATTTTTTTCAGTCAGAGCTTCTATAACTGAGCCATCTTCACTCGACGGAACAAGTCACCCAAATCTAACTTATTGCTTTTACAAACGTAATGCAACAGTCCAAAATATAAGGTACAGATAGGTAGAACACTACAGGAATTATACGAATTTGAAAATTCTAAATGCAAAACAACATCAGTGAGTAGGCAATACCTCTTGTAACAACCAGAACGGCCTTAATAATAACCGTATGTATGTGTGACACCACAAAGAATTTGCGAACAAACATCAACAACTACAAACATGCGATATGTAATAGCATATTGTATGCCGAATGTAAAAATCATATAGGTCTCCAAAGAATTTGAATAGACAATTCAAATTTTAATTCCTGTATATTTCTTTTAAACTTTGGTATAGGGGAATTGATAGAGAATTTCTGTAGCTCAAACTTCCGTTTGATGAGACCTGACTGTAGCATGTGGCACAGAAGATAAAGATTGATTTCCTGACCTTGATCTATCACTGCTAACCCCTTAAAACTGCAATATTCACTAGTATTCGAAGAATGTGACTTTTTTTTTTGAGGTGGTAAAAGATGGTTATTGCACGTACACTTCAGACTACATGGTTTGGTAGGTAACACAGTCTGATTTTTGCGTAATGTTCTTATACTGTGACATCTCCACAGATGGTCATCTTAACAAAAAACACTCTAGGACAGGGGTCGGCAACTCATTCGACCCCCACGGGCCGGATCGTGTTATAATGACGGGTCGCGGGCTGGACGAAGGACATTAATGAAAAATTAAGGAAAATTACATATGCAGACCCCTGTCAACCTAAATATTTAAAACCATAATGAAAATAAACATTGAGAAATCAGAAAAACCAAAGAAAATCTAAAATTAAAAAAAAACACCTAACAAAAATCACTTTTCCTCAAGGAACGTCAAAATACTTCAAAGTGAAAAAAATCAACAGAAGTGAAATGGATGAAATTATGACGTGTAGGTTTGAAACTGTTATTGAAAATTGTTCCACAAACGGACAGCACACACACACATCAAACTAAAAAGAAGCACATATACCCATACATACGAGTACAAATAGTTGCAAACATATACACTTACGTACGTACACATGCGGTATCATCCACACATTCATGAGGCATGTATGTATAATGCGCGTATGTTTAACTGTCTTTAGATTTCTGCTACCTCGCATGTCAGTCCCTCCCTGGCCTCTTTCACTTTATCGTTCCTTTCGCTTCTGTTATCTTTTAATGTAGCCAAGGGTCATAACAAATGTGTATCCGTTATTTGACATTAAACGTAGGCAACGTAACTTGGTAAAATAAGTCTCATGAAAGATAACTGGCAGATTTTTAGTGCACTAACATGTGTAGACATTCTATGAAAAATGACATAACACATTTCATTTGAAGGTCGTCTCTCATGTTAAAAATAGAGTCATTGGTAATCAAGCTTGCGGTCCGGTCAAAAATCGAAATCAAAGATAATGAGTGAGCCGTGGAAGAAAAGAATATTTCCCCAGATTGTATTTCCCCATTATGGGCATTATTTTTATCCATGGCACAATCACAGCTTATTTCACGGCTGGAACAATAGCTGAAATAATAGGAAGGACAAACATGCTTTCTTCTCAGAAAAGATTTTATATCGCTAAGTCCTACACAATATTATATACATGTATTTTCATTTATCGCACACAGGAAAAATATAACACATACATGCAACGACAAGTAGTAATATCGGACAGAAAAGAGAGAGTCTTACTTGTAAAAATGTTAAACAGGAACTACCGAAGAATTCTTTTGCGTTTTTGAAGAAGCAATAGCGGACTGAATTTCTCTAGAGTGGACATATTCTTGAAACAGGAAACTGCGAGTCATGTTTTTTTCCCCCATTTTGAAGACTGCTAACCGCAGATAGTTTCTAAGTTTTGGTTAGATATATCTCCAAAGAAAAACAGCACCATGGACTTGTACGCCGCGCCATGTGGCAGCTGACTGACTCGGTCAGTTGTGCGGGAGTGGCAACTACATGGTTTGAAACTTGGAAACTGACTGACGGATTGGTCCCTTTCGTCACTCTATGACATGATGCCAATAAGCTGTAGTCACGTAACTTATACGACTTCATTTTTACAAAGGGAGATAATCGTCTTTTCCATCTCTACGCTTTCCTATCTGAACAAGCATATCTATCTTCTCCGAATTTCTGTTGAATATGTCGAAAAATAACTGAACAGAACTACTACAGTCTACACATGTAGGTTACCCGGATCGAAATACGTTTGGTGCAGGCCCGAGGATACAGCGGCGAAATCGCTGTAATAACCATAAGAAAGATAATGACAATAGTCTGCATGTAAATAGTGTAAATAATATTAATCTTATTTGCGGCAGTCACAACGTTTCGAGTATTGCACTTTTCGGCATTCTTCAGAAGTCTATCATCATACTCAATAATTTGTCTGGAGCCGAATCAATAGACTTAAAGATGTTCTTAATTCACTCTCCATTCTTATTCATATTTGATTCACTTTGTGTCACTGGACCAGCATATGAAGCTCTTCATAACGACTAGACCCTGGGACTGAGCTCACAAATGTCAGGGAACCAGATTAACTCTAGTTTTGAATAGTGTAATCGTTAACGACTTGGAAAGAGAAATTAGCGAGAGGGTTTCGAGTTCCTTACGCTCCCATTTGCACGAATGCTCTTGGTAAATGTATAAATCCATCTCTTCTCCTCTAGCTATTGGTTAAACATCATCGCTGAGTGATCACTTGGGCCAATGTTGAAATTTCTCTCGGAGAAGCAGAACTCAGAATTTAAAACCAACCTGAAGATGGATGGGCTCCGTCAGACCAACTCGACCTAGATTCATCACTTCGTCTCTCTGGCTAGATAAGTTGTGATATCGTTGCTACTCTAACGTCACGAGATTCGCTACTTTTTAATCCGCTAAGCCACACGTGATACATGGTCTTGTGATTTTAAAGTGTTGATTGAAACATATCATGTTCCCTGGTAGGTTTGATATCAATCGCTGTTCGTGGTTCAATCTAAAATTGCTGAAAAGTTACGCTCAGTTGGAGGAGCGAAAAAGAAATACATCGGAGAATGAGTGAGGAGTAGTCATTTATATGAAATCTCCCCTAACTATGAGAAACGGAATGAGATCTTTCTACCCCACGGAATAAATAAAGTGTTTAATTAAATATTCACTAAAGGATACAGTTAAGATAACAAACACGTGAAGAAAGCCGGAGAGTACACCTACCGAAAGCTTGTATCTGTAACAATCAAGCTGGTCTTACGAAAAGCATATATTAAGAGTAAATGTTAGTACTTTACCTTTCAAAACTCGTTCGGCTATATAGACGAGAAATAGCCAGTCTATAAGCGACATTAACTGCCACTTTTTCGATTACATAAGAACAAATCAAGTACGTAGGAATGAATGTATTACGGTCAAACGTTAAGAGAGATTATCGCTACCTTAAGTAGCCGGGTGGCAGAATTCAAGTGTTATTGAATTGCAAAGAGACCACATAACAACCTATTTACCAACGACCTGAAAGCAGGGTTTGTCTGATAAACTGTTCTCTTTGACAGTTTTATTTCTGCGGTCTGCGTCGCAATGTATATTTATTCAGGAATATAAACAAAGAAATGTCAGTCCTTTGTTGAGCGTCAACGTCGCCGACATCGTGACTTCGTCCTGAAACGCTAAATTATTTTACAAGGGGCAATAACGGTCATTACTATGAAGACCAGATCCGACATAAAAGGTTTAGCTTACGTGGCAGAGAAAAAGATTAAAGATATTGAGGTTGTAGTATGTCTTTAGGCCAGGCGGACAGCAAACCTTCAAGGTGTATTGCTTTTGAAGATAAATACGAGGTCTGATCAAAAAGTATCGGAACTTTTGCTACGTTTACGGAGATAAAGTACAAATATTAAAGCCGGATAGCCCAGATTGCTTTTGAAATCTCACACGCATACACATTAAGCTATAACGTTCTTGCTCAGTTTCGTTCTTTATAGCAGTGCTTTAAATAGGGTGTTTTAGTCTCACCGGACCCCAGATATTCCATCAGTTACCATGGCTTGCGGAGCGGTTTTTGTCCTAACATATTTCCAGGTATGACAATAACAATACTTGTGTATGACGATAAACTACATCCGCTTACTGGGTATGATGATAAACTACATCCGTGGCCTGGAGAAGACGATAAACTACATCCAGCAGCAAGGCCTTTGATCAGGAGGTTTTGAGGAGCATGGAACGATCTCTCCATTGCTGAAACAGGATGGTAGCAACTGTCAGGGTCTCAGCTATGGGCAAATAGTTAACCCCCCAAATGTGGTCAAAACACTATGAAAGTATAACAATAAGCTTTAGTACCAGTAATACTTTTTTAGAAAAATTATTACCAGCAGTACATTTTTGTAAAAAAAAATTATCAGCAATATGTTTAAAAAAATATTACTAGCGATACAAATCTTGTCAGCATTAAATAATTCATTGAGATTGATATGCTGTAAAACAAAATGAACCAATAAAAACAGACTCTCTACAAACACACTTTACAAGAATACGTCAATATAACATGATCTAGAAACTGATATTCTTACAATGAATACATATCCTATTCATATGAACCTAACCTAAAAATCTTGTCGGTATTAAATAACCCACTGAGTTGTTGATATGCCGTAAAACAAAATAAACCAAATAAATCAGACTCTCTAAAAACCTCTTTACAAAAATACGTCATTGAATCTGATCTACAAAATGATTTCTTACAAGAATACATAATCTATTCATACGAAGAAATCCTAAAAATCTTGTCGGCATTAGGTAACCCATTGAGGTTGATAAGCCATAAAACAAAACAGACGAAATCAAACTGATAGCCACACTCACCTGATATCGCCATTTGAAATATTTTTCTCTTCAAAAATCAAATCCCACTTAAAAGGTAGAAGATTTCAATACGTCGAGGAAATCCAAGAGAATGGGACATAGCTGCTACTCGCCATTTCCAAAAACTGTGTTCCAGGAATACTTCCATCAATGGAAACAATGCTGAATAAAGTTTGGCTTCAAGAGTGGACTACTTAGAAGATCAAGTGCCAAATTGATATGTTTTGTAATTTTCTTTTATAACCCTAGTCCCGATATTTCTGATAAAATCACGTATGCACACACACACACATACACGCATATATATATATATATATATATATATATATATATATATATATATATTAGGATTTCTTTATTTTACTTTTACTCTACTTAGCGTAAAGAGCACTCTACGGTTTAACTTATTACCCGCTGATTTTTCTTTTTTTGTACCAGAAATTAAAGGTACTTAAAGATTTCGTTCGCTCTGGTCGGAGGTTTATTTCTTTGTTTTTTTTTAAATTTTTCCTCGGATACCAATTTTTTTCAAATTGTGCTATCAAGTTTTTTTCACCCACCACGCTTGAATAGATTTACATATATATATATATATATATATGTGTGTGTGTGTGTGTGTGTGTGTGTGTGTGTGTGTGTGTGTGTGTGTGTAATATATGGTTTGGTTAATAAAACAAGGACAAACGAAAGGGTACCAATAAATTTGTGCGATAAACATTTATTAAATATTAACCATTTGACAGAAATAAAGCACGGAGAGAAAAAAATTTATGTTCGGAATATTCGGACACGACTGTGTCCTTCATCAACAGTCCGAGGAACAAAACGTTATATGTGTGTGTGTGTGTGTGTGTGTGTGTGTGTGTGTGTGTGTGTGTATGTCTGTGTGTGTGTGTGTGTGTGTGTGTGTGTGTGTGTGTATTTCGAAAGAAACGGATGGATATTTTAATTGATCCGACAGATATCTTATTACTTAAACGATATCGTTTTGTCGTAACCTTGTATACTCGTATTTTAATATACGAGTATACAATAAAATAACACCTATTGGGTTTATGAAACAAACCTTCTGATTGGATTTTATTGTTTGATATATATACACATACACATCGGGTATAATATCTATAAGGTCATGATCTATTGGTATTTCGTCAAGTGTGGCACGTGATCATAAATATAGAGTGTAATGGAATATGTGTGAAGATTAATATAAAAATTCTATATTTTCCATAACTTCAGCAGTTCCTCTATATATAATAATATATATATATAAATAATTAATGAAAAACCGACCACTTTAAGGTACCATTACAATAATTTATTTCCCCAAAATCATTTTTAAAGGACTCCGGATAATCAGGTAACAATTCCAACAACGAAATGAAAGGAAAAATGGGATTAGAAATTGATGGGTAGTGTAAGTTTTTGTAATTTAACAGGGGGGGTGAGAGTTGTAGTTAAAGAGACAAGGAAGAGTATAGGGAGGAGTTAATTTCATATCTCTCTTAAGCATGCTTTATATATATATATATATATATATATATATATATATATATATATATATATATATATATATATATATAAATTAACTGATTTAAAATAAGTTTTTTCGCTACACAGTAATAAAACAAGTTTCAAAAAACTGAAGCTAAAAGCTTCAAATTTAATTATATAATTAAATTAAAAGCATTAGTTTCGTTTCATCTTTAAGCGAATATTGCAATAACTTATTTTTTTGAATTTACTGAGTTTTTAAAAATAAAAAAAGTTATTCCAATATTCAATATGGTTATTACTGTATAGCGAAAAAATACATTTTAAATCAGTTATTTTATATTATTTATGCTCTGTAAATTTAAATTGAGCACTGTTTTGTAAAATTTTTTTTTTAAATCAATAAAAACACCGGATTATATATCTTACAGTTCTTTACACACACACACACACATATATATATATATATATATATATATATATATATATATATATATATATAGGTTTGACTAGGTCTGCTCTACTTTTGTATTGAGCACATATTTAGTTAGTTGATAACTCGTATCGGACTTTTTTTTTGGGTTTGGACCTGTATGCTGTACGATTATTTTCGACAGACGTTAATATTTTTTAGCTCTTTCTTTTTTTAAAACCTTTTTTCCTTCGAAATTGATTTGATGATTAGCAAAAGGTTTTCCGAGACGAGTGTACTTACCTATATATATATATATATATATATATATATATATATATATATATATATATATCTGTCTTAGATACGTATCTTGATCTTCTGTCTTGTTTGACAACAGGGTTGACCTACGACTTTTGTGAAACGGGGCTACCGTTTTTATATTTATTTGTGTAGATTTCAAAAATCCAGATTGCAACATGCATTAATCATATCAAGAAGAGGTAATGCTCTTCGCAGTAAGAAACGATTCATGTAAGATATTTATAACAATGTCTTTTTTTATCTCAGGTCGATTAACTTTATCTGTTTGTCAATATGAACGTAGGTGATATATAAACATTCCATCACTGTTGATAATATTCGCTGGATATTAAAAGAGGTTATGTGGTTTTGTGTAAAACAAATGTTTTCTTCTTTGGTAATTTTACTTCATGTATTTTATTTTCATTAATGGTTATGAACTTAATGATGTATCGTGACACACACTCATACACATACACACACACACAAACATATATATATATATATATGTGTGTGTGTGTGTGTGTGTGTGTGTGTGTGTGTGCTAGCCGTATTTAGAAATTAAAACATCCCTACCACACACTAATACATACACAGAACGCACACACTCAATTAAACTGAAAAATCGAATCAACCTTGATAATAGCTAAAGGTATAGCCGAAAGCGCTCGGAAATATAAAACATTTGGACAGTTCTTACTGACCCTTTGTCCAGAAAAGAAAGGTCTTGCTAGAACACAAATAAAATTAAATAAAAAGCTTAACCGTAGTACCGTGTCTGTCGTTTTTAATGAAACAGGCATAAAGGAAGGTTTGCTGCATAAATATACAACACACACACACACACACATATATATATATATATATATATATACATAATGAGATTAGAGATTCATATAAATCTATTGACATTATATATATATATATATATATATATATATATATATATATATATATATATATATATATATATATATATATATATAGAGAGAGAGAGAGAGAGAGAGAGAAATAATTGGGAGGATTTGAAGTTGGTATGGCGTTTGCCTCCTCTATCGTAACTGTTCGGGTTTCAATTCTCGGTAGTGAATGCGAACTGTTGAAGAGACCCAATTTTAGGACGATACGGCCGTCCAGTGCCCTCTTCATTCATCTAGACTCGATGAATTTCTTAATTATGATATATATATATATATATATATATATATATATATATATATACACAGTTTAATGTGAGCTAATATTTCTGGTATAAAGTGATCAATATCCGAGATAGCGCGTATGCAAAAATATGCCTGACGATTGCGTCCTTGCATGAAATAGCCTGTCGACTCTGTGTGCTGTCTTCATAACTTGAACAGATTTTAATGTGAATTAATTTAACTGTCTAATGACTTTTTTTTCTTTTTCTTTCAGATTTGCCGTACATTTGGGCAATATTATTTTTCCAACATAATTGGCATGATTTAAAAAACATGATCCAATAGAGAAATAAATAAATTTTCACTAATAACACTGTTTTATTTACTTATGAATCTAATGATATTGTATATATATATTAGGAACGTTTATTTATACTTACAGAAAAATAATTGCAATTATCATTATCAAAATCATCATTCATTCTTCAGAATCTTTGTAATGTTTTATATTGGTCTTTAGTTGGAAATTCGTCTCCAGCTGTGCTGGTCCAACTTTCTGCCTCCGAGTAGAGAGGATACTAATAAGAGGCTATGTCGAAGGGCAAAGTCTGGTCTCAGGAATCAGCTACCCTACCCCGTTTTATACGGTGTCTACAGGTAATTTCTGGCCGAACCTACGGACTGGGATACTCCACATTAAATTCGGCATTGTGCTATATCTGACTGCGTGCGCCGGTTGGTAGGTATCCTGCAGTTGGAGATTCGTCTCTAGGTCTCTCTCATTTATATATATATATATATATATATATATATATATATATATATATATATATATATATATATATATAGTGTGTGTGTGTGTGTGTGTGTGTGTGTGTGTCTCTGTGTGTGTCAGGAGAAGAAGTTGAATATCGTTGTATGTCCTAACAAGGATGCACTACATAATGAGAGAGCTGAGATTTAAATGCAGGCATTTGAGCAAGCAACTTTGGTTATGCTTGAACCCAGAAGAATGTAATAAATATTTTTTTCTTTCTTTTCATCTCCCATTTCTCCTATTTCTTTCCCGCCTCCGTTTTTTTTTTTTCCCCTTTCACCATTCATTCTATCTTCCAGTGATGATATAAAATAGTGGAATTCACATTCTTCTAATTGCCTGAGGAGACCTTGCTGTTGAAACCCAGGTAGTACGGTAGATTGATTTTAGCGTTTTTTTCATATATATATATATATATATATATATATATATATATATATATATATATGTGTGTGTGTGTGTGTGTGTGTGTGTGTGTGTGTGTGTGTGTTTAAGAAAAAACAAATGTTGATGGAACAATTTGCGAAAACCTAAAACTTTATACAGATAAATAGCAAGAAATACTGGGCCCAATAAAATTGGTTGCCATCCATTCTGTTGTAAGGGAGAATATTTTCCTACAAATTTGGACTTGGCCGTCTGACGAAAGACATAAAAATAATCCTACATCAAGAGGAGTAGCAGGTAGAGCAATAGTAGTAGTATCTTTTGGTGAAAACATTTACTTATTCACGGCTAAACATTCTCTTCCCTGGTTTCGAATCTACATTACGTTTCCCTGTACCAAAAGTTAATAAACTTGTTAAACCAATTCCAGTTTTCTACTGTTGGTTTTGATAACTCAGTTACAACACTAAAAATTACAGACAAAAGATATAAAAATATTGCTACATCAAGAGGATTATCAGGAGGAGCAGTAACAGCATTAGCTTTTGCTGAAAACTAATTCCCAGCTAAATAAGCTGTTCCCTACTGTCTATTCTACATTAGTTTTGCTTGTATCAAAAGATAATAAACTTTTTAAACCAATTCCAGTTTTCTACTGTTGTTTTCGCTAACTCATTTGCAACATATTCTATGAGAGGGAAACATTTGAATTCAAAGCACCCTTGAGACGGCTGAAGTCAGTCAGGCTATCTTGTACTATGTCCCTGACGGTACTTACGATCGTGGTTCTGACCATGATTTATGCAGAAGATAAACGGGTCGAAGAAATGTCGAAACATACCAAAAGCATCATGATCTCATTGATTAAATATGCAGTTATATATCTATTGCCTTATTGTCTATCTATTTTGAGTCGCTCTTCATTCCTTTCGTGATATCTGTGAAAACGTGGATTTTCTCAGAGAGTCAATTTTCGCTACTGCTGAAAGACTTTCTTATTCTTTTATAAGCCTTGTCCTTTCAAAACATTGACAATATTGACTCCCCACAAATTACTCTCTTTAGTAGATTTTAGCAGTGTTTAATTCCCTACCTCCTTCCCAATCGTTTTACGCAATCTCATTACGTAGAGTACTCAATGTATCCTTCTGATTACCAGACTTTAATATGTCCTGTGAATATTAAATTCTCCAAGCTTTTTTATTCATGGTGTGTTCCATCAATCCCTCTCTCACTTTCTGATTCTAACCGCAAATATCCTTTTCGTTACCATTTTCTTCACATTTCCTTGTAGCTTACATGTTACGCCTATGGCATTCTCATCAACTCTCTGAAGAACCAATTCTTTGTTGCGTTATATCACCTCTTTATCTGTTCAGCATTGACTGGTATATGAGATTGATTCCGCAGTTTATCGACACTTTTCATGTTATTTAAATAGAAAATATTTATATTAGGTTGGTGCAAAAATAATGTCGTTTTTTTACGTTAAGTTGAACGTCAAAAACGACATTATTTTTGCACCAACCTAATAGATTATAAGAATTCGTTTTTTTTTAGATAATAATTCTTATGATACAGGTCTTGCTAAATAACTGATAGCTAGCGGAAGAAGAATTGAATTCATACATTTCCAAAGAATATTCGAGAATAAATGAATATAGCAAACCAAATTGGAATTGTAACTCGATTCTCCGATGAATAATTCCGAACCATTATCAATTACACATACCAGATAACAACACTTAGTATTCCAAAGCGGTTACCCATATAAGTACTGACCAAGCTGAAGGTTGCTTAACGAACGGGTACCGGTGATTCAACGTGATAAGGTTGTAAGATGGTTCAATCAACGACGAAATTATTCGTACACACATCAATTTTAATATTTTTATCCATTTCTCAGAATGCAATACTTGTATGCTGCCATCTTTTTTTTTATATGTTAATAAATATTAGGTTGGTGCAAAAATAATGTCGTTTTTTGACGTTCAACTTAACGTAAAAAACGACATTATTTTTGCACCAACTTAATACTACAAAGGAATATAGAAATCAACTTCCAGAACGATTGGTTAAATAGAACAAATTTGATGAATAATTTTGACTTTTCCTATTTTGCATAATTCACCCGTGAAATTTGTCGTATTTAATTTATTGTTCTGATCACTGAGTTTTATATACGTTTTTTTGTTGTCCTTATTATCATATAAAAAAAAAACCTGGCATCATACGAACACTAGATTCTGAGAAATGCATAGAAATATAACAAAATTGATGGGTGAACGAATAATTTCGTCGATGACTGCATATAAAAGGACTGATATTAAGTAACTGTTAAACACGCATCTTTGCTTGCGTCGAAATGTTTTCAGTTTGTTGATATTATGTTTAGCTAGTGACAGACATCTTTTTTATTCCATGCGTCTTTGGATTTCCGCGTCAATTATTCCATCTTCGGTGATAATATTTCTCAGATATTTATATTTCTGTATCTGATTCATTTTGGCGCTTCCAATTTGTATCCCGTAACTTGGGTTGTCCGTCTTGTTAATGAACATAAATTTCACCTTTTTAAAATAGACACATCGGCATTTCTTTCCATTTTCCTTTATTAGCCTATCTAGTATTAACTGTAGATTTATTAGCCTATCTAGTATTAACTGTAGATTTATTAGCCTATCTAGTATTAACTGTAGATTTATTAGCCTATCTAGTATTAACTGTAGATTTATTAGCCTATCTAGTATTAACTGTAGATTTATTAGCCTATCTAGTATTAACTGTAGATTTATTAGCCTATCTAGTATTAACTGTAGATTTATTAGCCTATCTAGTATTAACTGTAGATTTATTAGCCTATCTAGTATTAACTGTATCTAGTATTAACTGTAGATTTATTAGCCTATCTAGTATTAACTGTAGATTTATTAGCCTATCTAGTATTAACTGTAGATTTATTAGCCTATCTAGTATTAACTGTAGATTTATTAGCCTATCTAGTATTAACTGTAGATTTATTAGCCTATCTAGTATTAACTGTAGATTTATTAGCCTATCTAGTATTAACTGTAGATTTATTAGCCTATCTAGTATTAACTGTAGATTTTTCCTTCTCTGCTATGCATTCGGTGTCATCAGCGTGTCTTTGATGTGCATTATAGCTTATATAAATTTAGTTACATCTCACCTACTATTTTCCTTTCGCCAAAACGTTCAGCAACGTCGATGAATTTTAATGTGTTACTATTTACGAATTTTAATGTGCTGCTATTTACGAATTTAATGTGCTGCTGTTTACGTATTTTAATGTGTTACTATTTACGAATTTTAATGTTAGTATTTACGAATTTTAATGTTCTACGCTTTATGAATTTTAATGTGTTACTATTTACGAATTTTAATGAGTTAGTATATACGTACTTTAATATGTTATAATTTACGAATTTTAATATGTTACTATTTACGAATTGTAATGTGTTACTATTTACAAATTTTAATTTGCTACTATTTACGACTTTTAATGTGCTGCTATTTACGAATTTTAATGTATTACTATTTACGAATTTTAATGTGTTACTATTTAAGAATTTTAATGTGTTAGTATATACGAAATTCAAGTACACACCTCTACTTCATATACACTCTGAATATTTTGCCAGATTGCTTTCTGTGTCAAAGCAAAAGCAAATATGGACTTATGGCGAGAAGCATCACCGAGTATTTTAATACCGCCGACATCGACACCTTACGTTGCGGGCCATGATAGTCGTATAGCAATCCGTAGCGAACTTCGCATGATAATGTTGCTGATTTCACACAAAGCTCTGACGGTGGTCCTATAACCTGTGAGTGTGTGACAAACGAGGGAAGAGGCCAATGCTCACGAGTGATTTGCAATCATACGTAGCATTAATTTCAAATATTTCATCGGAGTACCTTTTTAATATTATTGCTTTTCTGACAGAGACGTTTTTCTGTTGGCTTCCTCTTGTCAGATGATGGACGTCGCTAGGAAATAGGAAAACGGAAGATGAAAAATAAGCGGGTGAAGATAGAGACAAACGGAAAACCGGGTTGGAGGGTGGCGGAGAGAAAATGAAAGGGTAACTAAAAAAGAGGCAAGAGAACATTCATCTTTCTGTTGTTTTTTTTGTTTTGTTTTTTGTTTTTTTTTTTCAAACAAATGAATGAAACAAATAAATGAAAAAGTACATATTTTGTTTAATTTCTTTCTGTTTTAAAATGTCTGTTTTTGAGGATGAGCATTTAATTTTTATTTGTTTTCGTTTTTACTTCTGAAGGGACAATGGAGATGAATTTTTATCCATTTATCACGTTGTGAAGTGCAAAATGAAAAAAAAAAATAATTCAAACATTTTCTCACTCACCCCTCGCTCCTGTTAAGTATCGGCAACAGGAACAATACTACTACTACTACTACTACTACTACTACTACAAATAATAATAATAATAATAATAGCAATAATAATAATAATAATCAAGGCAGTAAAAATAAATTTAAGTAAGAAGTAAACAAATAGGTAACTCTATCATAAAATTAAACCTTCTACAAAGATGAAAACCAATTGAAGCAGTTATAACAGTTAATAAGAGACGTCAAAATAAAATGTTTTATCATCAACAATAACAGGAGCAATACAGCGACAACAAGCACAACAACAACAGGAACAACATTAATAATAATAATAATAATAATAATAATAATAATAATAATAACAGAACAGTTGATGTACCCCTGTGAATGCTATGTAGGAAAGCTATTGAATGTGTGTAACACAATATCATTGGCTTCCATCGACTAGCATGAAAAGAATACAGACGACGCCATGATAGATTAGACCTCAGAATACATTGGAGTCAATGCAGGAAGAATAATCTCGCGTGTATTTATCACCATCAGTAGAATGGGCGCGGAAAGCTCGTGTGGGCTAAGACCATTTTCAGTGACAAACGCTTGGAGAACAATCGCCCTGATATCACGCCTTTGCATAAGAGCAGATATGAATTGGATACTGAAATACAGAAGATTCAGGAGAGGAAGATTGTGAAGAAGAAGAAGAATATTGTGAAAATGAACATTCTAAAGAAAATTCTGAAGAAGAAACTTATGAAGGAGAGGAAGAATCTGAAGAAGGAGAAGAAGAATCTGAAGAAGAATCTGAAGAAGAAGAAGAAGAAGGAGAGGAAGAATCTGAAGAAGAAGAAGAAGAATTTGAAGAAGAAGAAGAAGGAGAGGAAGAATCTGAAGAAGAAGAATTTGAAGAAGAAGAAGAAGAAGTATCTGAAGAAGAAGAATTTGAAGAAGAAGAATCTGAAGTATCTGAATAAGAAGAAGAAGAAGAAGAAGAAGAAGGATTTGAAGAAGAAACTGAAGAAGGAGAGGGAGAATCTGAAGAAGGAGAAGAAGAATCTGAAGAAGAAGAAGAAGAAGAAGAAGAAGAAGAAGAAGAAGAGGAAGAATCTGAAGAAGAAGAAGAAGAAGGAGAGGAAGAATCTGAAGAAGAAGAAGAAGAAGAAGAAGAAGAAGAAGAAGAAGAAGAAAAGAAACTGAAGAAGGAGAGGGAGAATCTGAAGAAGGAGAAGAAGAATCTGAAGAAGAAGAATCTGAAGAAGAATAATCCGAAGAAGAAGAAGAAGAAGAAGAAGAAGAAGAAAAGAAGAAGAAGATGAAGAAGAAGAAGAAGAAGAAGAAGAAGAAGAAGAAGAAGAAATATACAGCGGTACCAAGACTTTGCAGGGTAAATCAGTGAAATGTACCAAGCTGTAGATCATGTCCTTTTTGTGATTGGCAACCTTGGACTATTTCCAGGAATCATTCTGCCTCACAGGACGCATTTGGGATACATATTTTTAATAGTATCTCCCCAAGCAGGGTAATAATGTCACTAGCGCGTAGAGGTGGGGTTCAAGGAAGTGAAAGTAAAAGATAAAATTGTGAAAACAGGAAGCATTTAGGGAAATGACAAAACATAAAGCGGATTCAAGACAGAAAATGTCATTTTGACGTTAAATTTTGAAGATTGTAGTTATCAGACAAGCAAGCAAACGAAGAGCAGTTCCACTGGCGGGAAGGGCGAGAAAATAAACAGATGGGCATGGAGGAGAAGTAGTGGTTGAATTCAGCTATTTCAACAGTAAAAAGTGGGATCTAGATACCAATATATTAGCACGCTTATGTAGTCATGGCACGAGGGAAAAAAAGCACTTCAAAGCTGTTGAAAGGTGAATATTTGTAGAAAAGAGACCGTGAAGTCGAGATATCTTCTCAGTATTGCTTAGATTGTAGGTCATTCTTTAGATTTAGTCAAGAATATCTAAATGAAAACAAAACAAGAATATTGCAACAGTATTCAATGCACGGACTAATGGCAGATTTCCAAATGAGCAAGACGGATTCTGAGGTGAAAAGTGTTTCTGGCACGATACAGTGACTCAAACTTCCTTGCAATAGATGCAACTATTGACAGATACAGTTCTTCCATTTCCTGTCAGGGGAAAAATGTGATGCCAAGCAGGCTTATTATCCTGCCCTCCTGGAGTCTAGCATCAAACAAGTTGATCGGAAGTAGAAAAGTTTCTCTGCAGTTGTTAAATGAAAGCAGTTTTGTTTGGATGCGTTAATATTTTGTTGTGGTGTCCTCTTTCTAAAGAGTCTATGTTGGACTCTTCCGCCTACTATAAGATTAGTAGGAAAGAAGGCCTTGGGGGAACAGTCGAATAGATTGGGAACAGTGATCTAAACTGTTTTTACTGAGGCTAATCGCAGCTCCTGTCGAACTCTGTCTTGTGCAGAGAGGAACACGGACGAGGTTGTGCCGAAGGGCAGAGTTTCGTCCGGTAAGGTAGACAGACCCGAAAACGTTTATGCGAGATCTACGGGTTTTTAGTTTGGCCGAACCTAGAGGCTCGGATGACCCACCTTAAACTCAGCCTTGTGTCACATATATCCGTGGGGTAGGAGCTGTTAAATATTAACAGTCGAATAGATTGAACGCTGGGTCAACCGACACATACTCACTAATCGTGTAATACTCTTCTGTTATACTTACTGTTTAATATATGAGAATTCTGCAAGACTTGTTTTGTTATTTCTTTCACCATTTACTTGGTTAAAACACATTGACAAACCGTTTCTTGTCACAGGTAAAAAATTATTGGACTTCCTTTTCAACAGAGGTTTTCAGGTTTACTTTGTCAGATTTAACGGATTTACTGTTGAGATGCTTGATAAACGATAGTATAATCTGCATAGATAACGATTTGGGATTAGATTGCATCTGGGAGATGTAAATCAGAAACAGCGTAAGATAGAGCCTTAGTGGACCCCCCCCGCGTTCGTATGAACTGATCTGGAAGTGAGCCTTCATTTTATGGTTTGATAGGAATGATTGAATTAAACCCAATATTCGTCCGGTGACACAGTAGCCGTGGAGCTTGCGTAGAAGGCCACCATACCCTGTCGAACGCCTTCGAAATATCTACAGCCAAAACCCGATCTTCACCATCATCTTGAACTTGATATAGAAATTCTGTTAACACATTTGCAGTAGACCCGGCGAAACGGAATCCATATTGTTTGTCTGAGACGAGGTGGGGATATCCTGACATGACATCATTGGAAGTGCGCAGGTGGCCATATTGTTCGGGTACTGAGGAAATTGTTATCTCTTTAATCTGCAGTGTGATCATCATTAGCCGGCCGGAATAGGAGAAGATCTCAACATATAATTGTAAGAAATTCGTTTCCATAAGTGGAAACGTTTGACATTCTTTGAACTAAGAGTTGATAAAATCTTTAAGCATAAAACGTTTTTTTTCTTTTTTTCAAGAGATTAGAATTTTGAAATACAATGTTATCGCTCCTTGTAGTATTAAATGGATTTTAATTCCTAAACTCTTGATTACAGTGTTGTGGAAAGCCGATATCCGGACTTCCCTATTTAGTTACATGTACTAATCATTTAATTGTTGTTGGTCTTAGAAATCATCAACAATATCATCAACAATATTTTAAATAGCAATATATAGTATATATACTTTAGTATATATTAAAATTGAAACAGCTAAATATCTTCTTTGCGTTGTAGTAGTTATTGTTTCGGACTTTGTGATGTCATTTCCGGTTGCGTTGTTGTTGCTGCTGTTGTAAGTCTTACAGCAATGTAATTTTTCTTATTTGGTAAAGCTCTTTGTTTGTGATTATGTAGCGCCAGAAAGGACTGTTTTCTTTAAGGTCTAAGGCAGGACTCGACAACCTTTTGATAACTATGTGCCAACTTAGGGTTTTAAAATCATTGAGTGTGCCAAAAGCATTTTTATACAAGTCAAGGTCAATCCTCCTGTTCTGCAACATATTATATTTAGTAATATAGGGTGTCCATAAAGTTCATGTACACTTTAAAAAAATTATAACTTTATTTGTATTTGCGATAGAAATAATCTGTAAAAAATGTTATAAAGTTTAATGTACCTAGTTTTAAGTATAGCTAAAATAACTAATGTGATTTCAGGCATTACTGTAAATCAGTTGGCAAATGTTTTCCGTGAACTGCAAAATCGTATTACCCTTTGTATTGTTAATGATAGAGGACATGTGTAAACTTAAATAAAATTTCAATAAAACCTTAAAGAATATAGATTTACTTCTTTCTAATCTTTTTCACAAATTATTTCTTTTATAAAGTGCACACGAACTTTATGGACACCCTGTATATAGTATATATACTTTAGTATATATTTAAATTGAAGCAGGCAAAATATCTTCTATGCGTTTTAGTAGTTATTGGTTCGGAATTTGTGATGTCATTTGCGGCTGTGTGCCACTGGAAATTGCTTGCCGTGTCACGTGTGGCACGCGTGCTATACGTTTCCAACCCCTGGTATGGAGATTCCTTTGATTGTATCCTTTTTTTTAATCATTGATCTAATAAAATTATTGTATAGTGCTGATGATTTAGACATTTGTGAATTATTTGGATTCCATGTATGTCAACCATATGAAAATCTAGATCCTTATTGGAAATTTAATTATATGATTCGAGTAATGAAGTTAATAATATTAGTTTTATAGCATTATCCAGTGTTTGAGAAACCACCTGGAGCACAGTCCAACGTATGTTCAATTCTCTCATCTTCTATAGCAACGTCGTTAAATTTCGTCTAATTCTCAAGATATTTGAAATGTTTCGGGTTTATTGATTCTATATATTGAATATTTATGAAGTATTTTTCGTTTGTGCCATCACTACAGCGTTGTACAAATTAACTGAAACAAAACGAAGAATTCCTTTATTATTTAATTTTTACGTATTTTTCCGATGAAACATGACACAGAGCATAGGTTATTACTTCGGATGTCCAGTCCACGAAGTCTTTCCTTTCAGATTGACCACAGATTCTCGATTGGATTTAAATCAGGAGACAATCTAATAGTTAGATTTTGTCACTGGTAAGGCTTGCCAGTGTGGTCGTGCAGCGTTACACATATTTGTACGCTTCCTTGGAGTAAAGTCCATCGCAGACAATGGCCGTAGGACAACTAATCGACAGTCGAGACAATAGTGTCCGGGCGTGATAAAAATCTGATGCAATCACGGATGACGCAATATTTTTCAAGGCTAAATAAATTTCATCATACACCTCGAAAATAGATTCATTTTATTGCACTCCAAGGCAAATGACCTAATCTGAGGAAGACATAAAATTGATTACACCCTGTCACTCCAGTGGGTCTAAAATTGATCGTATGTTGAAAGAAGAGGAAACTAAAGTGGTTGTTTCAAATAGTTTGCATATGGGTGTACTTTTATTTATTTTTTTTGTTTTTGTTTTGGAAAGGTTTATCGTAAGCCGTACTTCTTTTAACACTTAATAATATTGGTAACTGCTAATAAATTCCCTAATGTAATGGAGGAAAGTGAGAAGAAAGAAGGGAATTTCAATTTCAAGACGACTGGATGAACGGATGTTAGCAAAAGGAACCGCTCTACATTCAAATTACAAACAGGAAATAGCAAAATCAAGCAATCAAAACAATTTAAATATATGGGAAGTGTTTTCACAGAGGACGGAATGTACGACACTGAAAATCGAAGGTGAATTTGGAGAGCAAAAGATGAGACCCAAAAGGTAAGGGAAATATTATGAAACAGGAAAGTTTCTTTAGAAACGAAGAAGAGTAATGAAACATTACGTGATAGCAGTCCTTCTATAGAGCACCGTA
The DNA here is from genome assembly GCA_903632075.3 of Acanthosepion pharaonis. NCBI lineage: Eukaryota > Metazoa > Mollusca > Cephalopoda > Sepiida > Sepiidae > Acanthosepion > Acanthosepion pharaonis. The sequence goes on along the minus strand of CAHIKZ030004817.1, from coordinate 2,189,018 downwards.
AACTGGAAAGTCTCTTGACAGATGAATAAAAGGCAGCAGAAATGTGATTCTACAGAAGGATGCTGAGAATACAACAGTATTTTTATTTGAGCAGTAACGAAATTTCAGAGGAAGCAACAAAAGGCCACTTATATGTAATTTCAGAAAGAGAGAGTTGAAATCTCTAGGGCACATAACGAGGAAACACGGAGTAGAGAATGTGATACTCACAGGACATTGTGAGTTAGAGATGAAAACAGCACATAATTTACCAAATGAGCTTTTGTAAATGGATGGCTGAAGAGAGTTTAGGTGAAATATTAACAAGATAAAATATACAAAGGAGAGTAAATTGTAGAATAATATGATCGCTAACGTTATGAAGAAGAATTGCATATGGAAGAAAAATAAAAATAAAAAGATTTAAATGCCAGAAAGGAGTTACGGCAGGTATATACATTTATAGTTCAAACCAGAAAATATAGAATTTTAATTGGTGCCACCAATCTTAACGACCAAATAAATATAAAAAAATGACAAATGAAACGAAGGTAAAATTTAAAATAAATTCAGAGTTAAAATACTGCAAATATGAAGATACTGAAAATAGTATTAGTATAGACATGCCTGAGTGCGAAAAGTGACCTACTGGAATTACACAAATGATATATTCTAAAAACCAGACGCTCTCCTATAAAATTGGCAATATATATATATATATATATATATATATATATATATATATATATATATATATATATATATTAGCTAATTATCGAAACAGACATTCATAGAAATTAATCATTTATCTGACTGTGTGGTATATGTGATCAATTACCATAGATACAAATTAACAATAACAGATATTTTGCCTACCAACAGAATATGTTCTGGGTATGACGTTAAACTACATCCAACAGCAAGATATCTGAGTGAAAGACTGAATTTTTTATGAGGCGTGTGGGACCATCCCATAATTCATGTTGTTCCCACGTTCGCTCTGAACCGGGGTCGTAGCAACAGTTAGTTTCCCAGCTATGGGCAAACAATGAAAAACAAAACACCATGAATGTATAAAAATTTTATAGTAAAAATACCCGCAATACATTTCATATAAAAAATGGAAACCACACACACACACACACACACACACACACACACACACACACACACACATATGGGTACCTAGGCGTAGTGTAATGGTTAGCAAGCTTGTCTCGCTAGATCAGTTACGACTGAAAAGTGAGTTCGATCCTCACTAGGTGTCTCATACTTTCGGCCTTGTGCCACATCTAAGCTACGCTTAGAAAATAATTGGGGTACCTCGGCGTGGCGTAATGGTTAGCAGCTTGTCTCGCTGGAAAAATTACGGCTGAGTAGTGAGTTCGATCCTCATTGGGTGCCCCATACCTTCGGCCTTGTGCCACGTCTAAGCTACGCTTAGAAAATAAGGGCACTTCTAGGCGGTGTAATGGTTAGCAAGCTTGTCTCGCTAGAACAATTACAACTGAGTAGTGAGTTCGATCCTCACTGGGTGCCGCCTAATTTCGGCCTTGTCCCACATCTAAGCTACGCTTAGAAAATCACTACACACACACACACACACACACACATATATATATATATATATATATATATATTCAGTGAATTAAAAGCAATGCATTTAATACCAAAATGACAATGCGTTTTACCTTTAGTTGACATAATACAATTGCGTTCAAAATATATTTAGTTGAAGCCATAGAATTGTGTTCAAAATAGATTTCGGCATTGAATAACCCATAGAGGCTGATATGTCGCTAAACAAAATCAACCAGTAAAAGACCTTTATCATGTCAATGATCCATATAATATCTTACAATTTCTTAAATTAAACTATTTCAAAATATAACTTAAAACTACAACATAAAACAGACACATATCACTGCTTCTAGTATTTTTCCACGGAAACAAGAGCTGAGTGTCATCTACCATGTAATTGTGAAAACAGAATAACCTGTATCGTATTTTAGAGGTTTTGAGGAGAGAGAAACTACCTCATAATTGCTGTTGTCCCCAGGTCCACCATTATCCAGGATGGTAACATTTGTTAGGGTCCAATCTATGGACAAACAATGAACACTCAAACAAAAGCAAAACACCATGAATGTACAAAAATATATTCTTATAGTACAAATACCAACAATACATTTTATATACAGTTACCAACAATAAGTATTTATAGTAAAATGACCATCAATACATTTGTAACGTAGAAAAACCAGCAATACATTTTATAGTAAAATGATCGAACATACATTTTATCTGTAACTGAAGGCATACAATTGCGTTCAAAATATTAAGATTTCGGCATTAAATAACCCATAAAGATTCATAGGCCGCTAAACAAACCCAGCCAATCAAAAGGAAAAAAAACAACAAAAAAAACAGGCAACAACTAGGGTAAGGATTATTGCACTTAGGAATATTAGTATATACAAAAAAGGAAATCAATATCAATACTATCACAGAAGTTGAAACATTTTCAAAGAACATCGCGACAAAGGAAGAAATGAAAATCCAAGAGTGGCTCAAAAATATCTCGACAATTCCTAGAACAGAAAACAACAGAATACTGAAAAGAAGTGTGGAATATTTAGTAGTAATACTGTCACTTGATCTCAAAAAATGTCAATGTTAATAGCATATGTTTCATTCTAAGGAAACATACGGTATTCATTGACCGAGAAGCTACGACCACTGTCGGTTTAAATTTATAAAATTATTTAAAAAAACTTGTTTTCTCAAGTCAATTGGCTGTTATTTCTCTTCCCGTTTTTTTTTTCGCAAACTGTCTACGGTGTCAGTTACCATAGACAGTTTGAAAAATCTGCGAATTTTGAAATTAAAATTCGTAGGTAAAAATGATCATTTACTAAAGGTATCTTAATTCCAAGAGTAAAGTATATATATGCTCCGGAAAAATGTATTTCAGTTGAGCTCTCTGGGGAGGAAGTGTTGGTTTGTAAGCAGTGGCTATTACTGCTAATGATGCAAGACTCTTCGTTAAATCGAATCGAGTTCTCTTAGTCACGGTGTGTTTATCTAAAAGTAAATACGCTTAAATTCACCTTCATCCCCGTCGTAAACCAATGGCTTAGGGGTAGAATCCCCGACTGATGCCAATTCAGTCAGATTTCGATCCTAGCCAGAGGCAACCGGACGTCTAGCCACACTGATGAGTATAAGAGACACGGTAGAGTAATGGATAGAGACTTGGATTCAGGAATAGGAGAGTCGAGTTCGAATTCCAATTGGCCACATTACATTCACTTACGTGCTAATACTTTTGGGAAACGTGCGAATCCAGCTATGAGTAAGTACCAGGACAGTCTGGGTTCTTTTGCCTTGTATGGAGGAGGACAACTCTTAATTCAAAACATGTGAAGGGCCGTTTGTGGAGCCTGTGGCACGTAGTGCACTAAGTCTCTGTATTCGTCCCTTCAAAAAGTGTGGATGTTTCTGCACAAAACTTTCACCACTATAATAGAATCTCATGGAAATGATGTGCTTGACCCTCATACGTCGAATTCGACGGGAGAGTCGAGTCATATATATATATATATATATATATATATATATATATATATATATATATATATATATATATATATGTGTGTGTGTGTGTGTGTGTGTGTAGATAGATAGATAATATTAGTGGTAAATATACACATACATATGCAAAATATATAAATATATATACATACATACATATATATTTTGTATAAAAACGATTCCAAGAGGAAAAATCCAGGTAGAACTCAATGTCTAGGACAGAGTAAGGATATAATAAAAAGGCTTAAACGCTAATATTCCATGGTCATAATTTATTTCATTGGAATCGTAAATACGATCCAATTCATCAGACCTACAAATTCAAAAAGAAAACAGAAAAAACAACTCCGGAAATAAAAAACAAAATTTAGAGAGATTGTAAGCATGAGAGTGTGGGACGAATGTTAGAGCTAAAGAGAGGGGTAACAGACGAGAGAAGGCGGGG
>CAHIKZ030004817.1:2087500-2180000 GCA_903632075.3 Acanthosepion pharaonis | reverse complement strand
TCATTCTTGATGGAGGCCTCTGTCACTTGAAAATCTGATGGAGGTCTGAGGCCCTTACAAGAATATTCTTTTCTCATCAGCGTGAGTTTCCGAATTGACGTACATTCGTAATCACCAGTAGACTCATCCAACTCTTTCCGAATCCTCTGCACTGTCCTCATATTGTTACCTAAACATACTGAAATGCTCGTATTAGAGTTTCCGACGCGAATGTTAAGCTGTTTCCAAATTTCGGGCAGAGTGAATTGCGTCATGTATTCCTTTTTCTCACAGACGGTGCTCAATTGATCCTATACTGTGTAGTAGACAAAATCAAAAACAAAGAATGCGCATGTCCAAAATTAAAGATATAAATTGTCAAGATTTTACCAATTGAACTATGTAGGGATGTTTAGATTTCGACATTAAATAACATATAGAGGTGTTGATATACCGCTAAATAAAATCAATCAACCAGACGTTTTATGGACTTTCGCTACGTATTACAGACGTCACAAGCAAACAAATACAGAAGTTTAACTCTCGTGTGGTTAAGTAACTGATGACGGAAAATATGACAAAGATGTCCGAACATTTCATTAAAGAAGGAAAATACTGAAATGTGATGCAATATCTATATGACCAGGAAAACCTATGCCATTTCCACTGACAGATGAAGAAGAAACTTCAAGGGACAGATTTGGGGTTTGTATTAAGAAATGCTCGCAGTTTGAAAGACAGAACAAGGAGGATGTGCAAGGAAAGAATACCAGGAATCTGATTTCTAACCAAAAGAGTTATCTTCGTCTTCTGATCTCTGGCAAAATTCTATAGGTTTTAATCAATTCTGAATTGGTTAAGCATCTCACCTCGCATTGTCTTCTTTCTGGCTTTCTTTTCTCACACACTCAGTAACACCCTTGCTTCTTAGTGGTTTTATTGTCTTGCGTGTGGTGAAATTGTAGTGCCTGCTATGTTTTTCCACGCCCACATTTTATTCGTTTGCGATTGGCTAATAAATCAATACTGCCTTTCTATAGAACAATATAGCCATCGCAGTCATTGCTTTAAATTTTTCGATTTTGAACTTGCTTACTTGTTTCGTTAGTACAAATTTAGCGATTGTTAAAATTTTTTCCAATCACATATTTTAGTGCAAAATCACCTTCTCCCGCGGGTTCGCTGGGAGCCTACCTGTAGCTTTAAAAGAGGCGAATTTTTCCCAAGCCGCCAGTAGAGTCCACTAAATTTCGCCTCTCAACACAAACGTATGACTTTACTCACAACATTTCAAATTCACACACAGATACAACATTTTGTAATACATATATTTATATCCCTCTGTGACTCAGCCAAGTTCAATCAACCATGACTCAGTTGATTTCTCTATCACAACACACTTTCAGATCTATTGTATTCTTGTATTATCTATTCTAACAGCATACTTGTTCTAACATTGATTCCTGAACATTTCTCTCTAAAGAAAACTGTCTTTCGAACAATCAATTACAAATCAAAAATACGGTAAAAGGGAAGCAACTTCTTTTCCCTTAATCTATACATTGAATAGAAATCATTGTATATTTTATTCTTGTATGTTATTTCAATATATACTTGTTGATTCACATTTGGAGTTTTTTTTTGTTTTCTTGAATCATTAATAATACAAAAGATATATGCACAATGAACACGTCATAACAAAATGTTTTAAAAAGTATATAACGAAGGGCTTAACACGTTTAACATTCTCACAACATACAGAAAGAAATAAAGGGTGTAACTTATAGAGTCCTAAAGAATGGTTGATAAAGTAAGATGAAGCTGGGGGATCTAAAAGCTTTATAAATATTTATAGCAAGTAAAGATAGGACGTTGTTGAGAGCCTGGTTATTTACGTTCTGTTAGAATAAGGTGCATAATAAATAAAAACAGCTGAAATAAAAACAAAAATATTTTATCGCATGCAGAAAATCTTAGTGCAAAATATCGATTAAAGGAAAATCTGCAAAATATCGCTTGACAGGAAATCTGATTTCCAAGGATTATCGTTAGTGTTTATATATTTATTTGCAAGTTTCCTACAGTAACTAAAATTTCAAATTTGCTGTACTACTAAAAGGAAAATATGCGATTCAATTTACCTTTGGAGCAAACGTTCATATACATTCCATGCGTTGGTGTGAGGAATTGTTTCAGAATTATGCATTTAGAATTACTTGAAAAATATTGGATATAATAATCGATCTCGAATCCTATGACATATGAAGGTTGTAAATGCTCCACATATATTGAGGCCTGACGGAGCCCATCCTTCTCTAGGACGTTTTTTTTTTAATTTGAGATACCCTCTCCTAGAGAGGATGCCAGCCAAGGCTATATAACCCAGTCTGCTCTGGTATTTACCCATAAAGAAAGAAAAGAGAGGATTCACACCTTTCCCAAGGTAATTAGCACGTAAGTGAATGCAATGGATCCGACTGAAATTCGAACTCGACTCTCCAATTTCTTAGTCCGAGCCGCTATCTATTATTCCAGTGTGCCTCATTTTACTCCACAGTGTCTCCTTATTATTATCATAACTGTTCAAGATGCAGAATTAATGGATATTAAACACTTCAAATACATCTGTGTGTGGATTAGTTTAGATAACTTGGGATTATCCTGGATATATTTAGTACAGGTGATAAGGAAATCGAACATAGAATACGCTTTGTTGGGGACAGAGCTAGAACACGTGAAATTGCTACAAAATCAAACAAGATTTTCTTAAAGGGTCTCATCAGATCGAGATTTTCATATGGAAGTCATACAGGGCACCATATCCAGTCAGAAATATCTAAACGCCTTTGTTGTATACAACCGGTTTCTAAGCAATTACAGATTCACCAATCTTAAAAGGTTTCAACAGCAAACGCACGGTGTACACTAGTCAAGACGGTGATAGCAATTGAGAATATTTAAAAGTAATATGGTAAGACATTAGATAGATGAAGTCACTATTGTCATTTGTCTAATTTCAAAAGCATCACTGAGATGAGTTTTTTGCATGCTGGCTACGTAATCTTCAGGAATACGGTATTACAAGACGATTATTTGATTTAATCTAATCATTCCTGTTTAACTGGGAAATGAAGGTTGTCTTCAACGGGTTCTCTTCCTGTTAATTTCATAAGAACGTTAGTGTTCCTCAAGCCTCTATTATTGGTACTACACTGTTTCTGATCTTCACCAATGATCTTCTTGACGTCATCAGTTCTCAAGTAGGCATCTAAGCAGACGACACTACCATTTACTCTAGTTTCAATAGTAAATCTGGCATCGCTTACTAAGTTAACTCGACCGTTGGTCTTAAATACGACCTCCAATTAGTGGTTGACTGGAACAGGAAATGGCTTGTAAATTTTAATGCATCCAAACCGAAAGTGCTGTCATTTTTCCCACGTTAATTTTTTTTTTTTTACTACATCAGTCTTCTATTCCAATAGTATTTCGTTTTCCTCTTCCGTACCCCCATTAAAATTTGTCTTAATACTCTCCATAGTGTTTCAACTGAAACCTAACTGATAAGACTGCATTCATTCTTCACTTCTCTGGCTGTTAAACTTTCTTTCATCTGTTTTATCTGTTTGAAGTCTTCTGGTTTGTTTGTTTGTTTGTTTTTGTTTTTTTGTTTTTGTTTGTTTTTTTTTACTTAAATCACTTCCATCAGTAGTCCCTTCGATGAATTGAACACTGTTTCTGGAGATTCACCTTTGTGTGCCCGTGTGTGTGTTTGTCTGTGTGGAGTGAGACCGAGACATTGATCTTATCTAACCGTCAAATGAAGGTCGTTCTGAACAGACTCCCTTCCAGATCCTTCCATAAGAACGCGTTTGTCCCATAAGGCTCTATCATTGGTCCTACGCTGTTGCTGAACTTCATCAATGATCTTCCTGATGTCAGCAGCTCCCTAGATTGCATTATGCAGAATGCACTACCATTTACACCTGTCTCAATAGTAAATTCCGGCATTGCTGACAAAGCTAACTCGGCCATTAATCTTAAAAATGACCTTCAATTTATGGTTGACTGGAGTAGGAAATGGCTTGTGAATTTTAATTCATCCAAAACGAAATTGCTGTCATGTACTCACCATAGAATATCACCCCTGCCTCCTATCAGCAGGGGTGATGATCAACTCCACGAGGGCACCTCACTGCGCATTCTCGGTCTTACGTACTCCACTGACCTGAGGTGGAACAACTACATTGAATCAACTGCTGCATCTACCGCAAGGCAATTTCGTTCTTTGTGTCGTGCAAGAAGGTTTTTTTTTCTCGTCTGAGTCCATCCTTTACATCTACAAATCTAACATTCATGGAATACTGTCGGCATATATGGCCTGATGCTCAATGTTCTCGACAAAATCCAAAGACGGATATGAAATGCAACCAGTCCTGCCTTGGTGACTCGACTCTAGTCACTTTCTCACCGACGTAATGTGGCTGCTCGGTCCCACCCTTTTACTGTCGAAAGAGTTAAATGTAACCGTCTCTACTACTCCGACAGCTTCTACTCGACAGTGGAACTCATATCCTCTTACGTTCTTCCCTGATGGTTATAATCTTCAAATATTTAAATGTAATGTCAATCGACATCTTCTGATGCCTTGATCCTGATCCCCCTCCTTCTCTATATCCTTTCCTCAAACACCCCTCTTTACTCTTACTCTCACTCTCTGTAACCCCTTGTGTGCTAGTAATTTCCAGTCCTGACTAAGACAAGGATCCGTCTTGGCACCTATGTTATTCTCTTTGTATCTGGCTTCCCTGATGGTTATAATCTTCAAATATTCAAATATAATGTCAATCGACATCTTCTGATGCCTTGATCCTGATCCCCCTCCTTCTCTATATCCTTTCCTCAAACACCCCTCTTTACTCTTACTCTCACTCTCCAACAGCTTCTTCTCTCGCACTGCACGACAGTGGAACTCTCTTCCCCTTACTTACTCTCTTCCTTTAAAACTATAATCTTCAAAAAATTAAATGTAATTTCAATCGACATCTTCTGTTGCCTTGATTCCCTTTCTTTTTTTTATCCTTTCAACCCCGCCATAGTCCGTCCTTTTCCTTACTTAAACTCTCTGTAGTCCCTTGCACACGAGTGGTACTTCCGCTTTGCTTGGGGGTGAATTGCTTAAAAAAGTTTAAAACGTGGGATGTATTTCTTCAGACCCTGTATAATTTTTTTAAGCGTTTTTTTTTTGTTTTTGTTTTTCTGTAGATTTTGTCGAAGCCAACACTTCTTTGAACCTCGACAGCAGAGTTACAAGCGAAGAATCATACATAACAGAAGCCATATTACTTGAAAAATTTCAACAAAAGCCACAGCTAAAATGAATATCATTTGTCACTCGAAGAGAAAATAATAGCATAATCAGTACGCTGACAATCCACATTACTTAAAAAAAGGTTAAGAAAAAACATATTGAAAGAGTGATAACAGCTACTGGACACGAGAAAAGCATTTTCCTGAAAAATTGATTTAAGAGAAAGATTTTCCAAATTTGAATCGGCAGCAGTACTGGCTGCTCTCTCAATGAAAGCGGAAAATTTCCTTATAAGGAAACGGCGAATATAATTATCAATACCATATGCCAGTCCGCATGCTCTGGTATGTTTTACTAAATAATGGAATTTATTTGCCATACCAAATTCTAGCATAATTTTCCGGTACTTTTTGGGGGAAATTACTTTACCTTTTCTTAGCAGACGTATAGAGAAAAAAATTACCCATTATAAAATAGTCAGTTTAGAAATAAATATTTCCAACCTCTTCATTCTTTTCCTTATTAATTACTGATTATAGAACTACATCTTAACGAAGTTTTGGCTTCAGTAGTAAGCAAGTCTATAGGCTGGAGTTACCGGCCCCACGCACAACTATTTTGAAATCAGACACACGCATCTCCTAGACTAGACTCCAGCCAAGGCTATTTAACCCATAGTTGGTAGTAAGCGTAATATATGGGTTCTTACATTACTTAATGTCATTTTGATGTAATGAATATGCATAAAACTGGTTCCCCCTCACAATAATATGATTGCCTAGTGTCAGCTATAAATACAGACTGATGTGGCGGTACAGGACGACGCCTATTGTCTTTGCCTATTGCCTACGCCTATTGCCTACCACTACGACGAGGACCAGTCCATTACGGTTACCTGCTAGATTGTCTTACTCGGTTATAGTAGTCCAAAACCACTTTGCTACTTCGAATAAATATATCCCTTTCCGGGACATATCACATTTTTTCAAAAGTGAATGCAACTGACGAATTCCTGTCGACATCCATTACACTACTTACAGACTCTTTTTATTTACATTAGATTTTCTTTATATACATTAGTTGGACTAACATTTTCAAGATATTTACTCTAACACATTACTATTTCATTTACAACCACTGGTATTAACCTATTATAGTATTACATAGTAATAGTCATTTAGTTTGATTATTACATAGTCATTTAGTTAGATTATTACATAGTCATTTAGTTTGATATTCTTTGAGTTAAGCCGTACTATTTACACCATAACTGGGAATGAGAGAAAATATGGATTCGTACTTTTTTTCGGAAAAGAGGACGCTACGAATTTGACCGAAATTAGAACCTGCCACGTGGATTTTGCTTTCTGCGCAGATAATCACTGCTCTATGTGCACTTTTAGTAATAAAAAAATATATATAGGGTGTGACATAAATACCTCCCAAATTATAAACTGTCACCTGTGTGATCCTAATAAACTTAGGCAAATGGCAATAATGTCTTAATCAAGGTAATTGGATAACGAAAGATGCCTTTCTAATACTATGCCAAGTATTAAGAAACAAGAAAATGTCGTTAGAAACAAACAAAAAAAAAGTGCCGCGAAACTATATAATATCAGAAACATGACATGAAACAAGAGAAATGTGGTTCTACAGAAGGGTGCTGAGAATATTTTAAACTGAACATTTGAGCAATGAGTTTCACCCATTATGGAAACAAAACAGGAAAAAAAGTAAAAACAAACAACAAACAAACTTAAACTTACAATCACAGTGATCAAAATGAAGTTTCCAGGGCGCCTACAGTGGAAAGATTACTTGGGGAATTTGACGTTCACAAGACACTGAAAGCAGGATGGACAGTGTTTCTCTTAAAACATATTTAATACGATCCCAAGAAGCACGTCGCCAAAATTTTTCATGTTAGCCGGACTGAGAACTTTCCATTACATTTATTATATTTATATGTGATGAGTGGCAAAGACCGAACTTTTCTAGCATAATTCGCAGGGTTACAGAAATTGGTCCGTTTAACCATGAAATTGGGACAGAAAATGCTATAGGTCAGGATTTATATTTTCGTGTAAAAGGAATTCTAAATCACTTATTATACACCTAGAATTTCTCAAAATCCTATGATACTGAAGTCATGTGAACAACGGTGAATATTAATCAAATAAAAACTACATATAGAGAAGATTCAAATGTTATATTTAATTCAATGAAATTGGATCAGTGCATTTTATTCTAATCAAACGTTGCTTTGAATTAAAGAAAATCGGACATAGATTTGAGGCCAGGAATGCGTCGTTTCTGGGTCCCAATGCTACTACATAGAATCGTATCATCTAAAAGGACCATTTCTTTTTCTTATTTCTTTTATTAGGAGACAGCAGTGACAGGTTGGATTCTAAGAGTCAGTGGGAGGAAGGAAGTCACAGGAATTACTTGTCGTTAGTTGGTTCAGTGTCCCTCCGCGGGTGTTCTTAGAGTGTCTCTCCACCTAGGTGCAGCGGGCGTATAGACTCTTAAGAATTCCTGTGGCCCTTTGTTTAATTCGCGCCGCTTTTTGCACTTATATACAAAACCCAGACAAAGGCAATCCATCGTTGTCAGTATAGCATGCCTAAGACGGACTCCGGACAAACACTGACCATTCTGACCCTGGCCTTAGCGTTCTGTAACAAATTAAAATATGTTTGCCTACATATGCATGCAGATAGAATAGATAGATAGATAGATAGATAGATAGATATAGACTGAGATAGATAGATAGATAGATAGATAGATAGATAGATAGATAGATAGATAGAAGACAAACCAGTTTACACATCAAAACACTATACTCACATTGACATGTTTACAAGCTTAAAATTTAGTGGAGAGCCTACGTTTCATTGCATAATTGATTCAGAGGCCTCGAATCAAAATGCGAGACGGAAAAAATAATGTTATTTCAATAATGACAAAGTCATCAATATTTTCTCTTTATTTTATGCATCTGTGAATCGTGTGGGAAAGTGCCATCGTTGAAATCATGGTCAGCATCTTGGAAACATCATCATGGGAATTTCAAGGAATCTTATTTGAAAGTTTAATTTCTGTCAAATTAATTTCGCAATAGAAGACAAGAATTATTTTCTTAATTCTCTATTGACAGTTATAAAATTCACATGGCTTCTGCCAACGCTTGAAATTACTGAATGTAGTTTTTCTTCCTTTCAGTCCCTCCTGTTTTTCTTTCTTTCTTTCTTTCTTTCTTTCTTTCTTTCTTTCTTTCTTCACTTCCGCTCTTCCTTCTTTCTTTCTTCCATCCCGCTCTTCCTTGTTTCTCCCCTCACTTCCACTCCTACTTCTTTTTTACCTCCCCTCCGTTCTTCCTCCTTCCTTCGCTCTTTCTTTCTTTCTTTCTTTCTTTCTTTCTTTCTTTCTTTCTTTCTTTCTTTCTTTCTTTCTTTCTTCGCTCCCGCTCTTCTATCTTCCCCCCTTCTGCTCTTTCTTCTGTTTTTTTCCCCCTCCTGCTGTTTCTCCTTTCTTTCTTTCTTTCTTTCTTTCTTTCTTTCTTTCTTTCTTTCTTTCTTTCTTTCTTTCTTTCTTCTCCCCTCCCTTCCACTCCTACCTCTTTTTACCTCCTGTCCGCTCTTCCTTCTTTCTTTCTTCCCTTCCTCCCGACCTTTCTTTCTTTCTTTCTTTCTTTCTTTCTTTCTTTCTTTCTTTCTTTCTTTCTTCCATCCTGCTCTTCCTTGTTTCTCTCCTCCTTCCACTCCTACTTCTTTCTTACCTCCCCTCCGCTCTTCCTTCTTTCTCTCTTCCCTTACTCTCGCTCTTCCTTCTTCCTTCCTTCCTTCCTTCCTTCCTTCCTTCCTTCCTTCTTTCTTTCTTCACTTCCGCTCCTACTTCTTTTTTACCTCCCCTCCGCTCTTCCTCCTTCCTTCGCTCTTTCTTTCTTTCTTTCTTTCTTTCTTTCTTTCTTTCTTTCTTTCTTATGTTTTCTGAATTTAACTTTTCTCCTCTGAAATCAGTCTTCACTCCGTCAGGCAAGATAGACATTTTCGATAGTCAATATTTACTAGACACCCACGCCCACCCACGATATTAAGCAACAGCTCAGTAATCTTATCTTTGTTTGTAACCAAATTTTCCTGTTTCTTAATACTTTGATCAGCTTTTGGAAGGCATATTTCCTTATTCCATTGGGCCTTCGGATTTCGATGATGGACATTACATTTTCTATATATAAAATTCTGTAACTCCTTATTTTCTGTTCGTCCGTCACGTCCTCTCAAAGAGTTATACATTGACCGAACGAAAACATTTTTTGGGAGAAGTGCAAATCGGTAAGGGGGGGGGTACAAAATATATTTCGTTTTACTCGGGTGCGTACTAGACAATTGTACAATAAATTTCCACTTATTTTTTTGGAAAAAATAAAAATTTAATTATTTAACAGACAGAATACTGCAACTACTTAAAACATTTTAAAGCTTAAAATAATAAATATTAATTTAATGAAATTGCAATATTGTTTTTGGGATAAGTTTTCTTTTTTTATATATATATAAAAGTATCCATTTTCCAGTTCACCCTGCGTTTGCGAGAACTATAAACAAATCACAAAGCCAAACGCTTCAAAATGTAGTAATTAGTCTCCAGAGAGAAATATTTACGCATTGTCAGGTGTATGTTGAATGCTCAAGAGTAAGAAATCCTAAGAATGTATTGTTTTCTGCTAAAAAAAAGGAATAAAAATAATTAAAAAATATATTATGTACCTATAAATTAAATTAAATTAAAGGAATTATTAAACTGTAAAGTAGTGTTTTCGTCAAAGAATTTTCCAAACCAATCAGCTTATTCAAATTTCATCGGTTGTTTTACGAAACTGGACGAAATGAAGAGTTTGTAAATCTCGACAAATATAATAGCGATGACTTCAATAATACTAAATAATATAAGGATTTCATCACGCTTCAGGATGTTGGAAAAATACGAGTCTATTAAAACACTTCCCAGATATTTAATTTGTTTTAACTCTATCCTTAAGTAGAATTACATTTTAGTTGCGTCAAATATCTTTTGTATCTTTGATGAGATGATCCAGCAGTCACTTCCATATAACAGTAAATAACTCTTCAGTATTCTTTTCTTTGTTTCCATTGAAATTATCTTACTACTCTGCTTAACTTTTGCAAAGCATCTTTCACTATTTCAATGCGCTTTCAGATTCTGGTGTCGCATTTTCGAATTTGTTAAAAGACTTCCTTTGTAGTTTTGCATATGTTTAATTTTAGTATTTCCAAATTTGTTTTTGTCTTTTTGTACAGTTTCTTTTGCTCAACACTATTTATTCGGTCTTGCCTACAGTTGCTTACGGAACGATTCCTTCGATGTTTATAAATGCTCTAATTAATCTAGCCTTGTGCTATACACAGTGGACCGTACTAATAAATTTTTGCCTTAAAGATACTCTCTTTATTTCTCCAACTTTTTTTCCTGTATGATTTCTTCACAGTTTCAAATCATTCTCATTTATACAATCGCCTCTTCTTCATTTCTGCCTAGTTATGCCTTTATCCTCGGATATTTTCTTCTTATATTCTTTCTTTTCACACAGAACCTTCTTCGCAATCTCTTTGTCGAGGAATATCAATCACTTCTAACTTTTGCCGTCAGGGACTTGAATCTAATTTCTCAACATATTTTATGACACACGAGTTTGTTTCTATTTAATGCAAACAAGAATATATTTGGACTGATATTTCTGGGATTGTAGAAAAGATTTATGCAAAGCTGAATGTTTTATAAATAAATCAAATAAAATAAAATAAAATAAAAGCCATAACATCGCACGGAAAGTCCCTATAGAATAGAGATAAAATCATTGTGGCAAAAAATGCAAACACAAACGTAAATTGGAACCAAAATTAACGCTATTATCATTAACACCAGTAAGGCTTCTAGTCAATAAGAAGAGCTAAATCGATAATCAATTATCTTGACAAAATAATTTTCGAATATTTACAATAGAATTGAATCGTGAAATCATCAGTGTATCATTTAAGAAGAAATTATGATAAATTGATATGTTCAGAAATAAAAACTCATAGAAGTTTAAGTCGTTTTCTCTGAAGAGAGCCAAGTCCGATTTTCTATTTGAATATATCATTCGTTTATTTTTCATTCCAAAGCCCAAATTCTTTAAATTTGCAATATCACGGAATTTATTTTAAAAAAAAAACGGTATCAACCCATGCAAGGCAATAAAGCCATGAAGACACAAGGGGGTTAACGGGTGTAGAAGAATTAGGAACAGAAACATTAATAATAGTTTGGAAGCGGAAGGAGCAATCTGGAGACTATCAGATAGCGATTGACATTGCATTTAAATTTTGGCAGATCAAAGTTGCCTGAAAAGCATGGAGTCATAAGGGAGTTCCACAAGGAATTTTAAAAACAAATTATTTTCATTTTTCATTTTTACTTCTGGTTTTCTCTTTGATAACTTTGATGATTTTTGCCAGTATTGTCTGAAGTTAGAAATTTATTTTTTACAAATTCTTTCTCTTATTTTCCGACTGTATCAATCACATCATCCTTCCCTGGTCCCAATCTCCTCTGCTTTCAAATCATACTGGATAATCATCGTTCGGTGGCATCAGCCATAATTGTTGAAATCTATCCAATCTTTGTTTTAAAATAGAATCTTCACGTCATATCTATGCGTCACTGTACAGCTTAAGGAAGTTATTTTTTAATTCAGCTGTCCTTATGAAAGATTGGTGGCCAATCACGGCTGGAGAGTCGGGTCTGTCCTGCTATGTTAACCGACTTTCTTTATATTTGTTGTCTTTGACACAACAGCTTTAGTGATATACACTTCGGCCTTTCTGTTCTGTAAAAATCAGAGGATATCTTCAGTATTTCATATCTTTCCTAGTTGATTGGTTGTACATAGATGTAACAGTCAGTTGTATGCTAACATTTTCTTCTCGCACTTCTCGCTTGTCGAACTCTTTTTCCGGTTCTATGCTTTCCAGTCAACTTTGATTTTCAAAAAACTTTAAATACAATGTCAATTGTTATCCATTGTCTTCATTTTTACTCTTCTTTTATTGTTCCCGCTTCGTAATAATGTTTCTCTTTTTTCTTGTTGTTTCACACTCAGTAAACATCAGTGTCTTAGTGGCTTTACTACCTTGCTTGGGGTGAAATGATTTTAAAAACATAATCTACGATACAAGCAAATTGTTATATGCTACCTTTTTATTATATCGGTCATCTTATAGAGAGAAGGTTTTAATGAACAGTTCTCGACATAAACGGGACAATAGCTGTTGCTTGTAAATGTATTTTTATCTACTAATTGCTGCAACAATCATTTCTGGTTACTTAAATATTTACACTGCCTTTCTACGACGTGATACTCCAAACGATGTCCACTTGACTCACAAACTTGCCTACAATTTGGTTACTCAATTAACGTGAACCAGGTTGTCACAGGAGCAAAACTAACAGGAGATGACATCGTACTTGTAGTGAGCATATCTTTTATTCATCTCTCTAGCATAATTGCATTTGGTTTGATCAGCTTTTCTCTGAGGTTAGCGTTCATTTTTATTATTATTATTTTTTGACAATTACAGTTAGAAAACTGATGCTTACCCATTTATGAAACTATTTCGAGTCAGCAATAACTCGCTATAATTTAATTTATTATGGAACATTTCTTGGTCGTTGAAGTCTTTGAATTTTGAAAAATAGAACATTCTTAACTAACGTTACTGAAGAGGTTTACAGCAAAAATAAAACTTTATATTTTTAGACGAAAATATTTGTGATATTTTCGACGATTACATTTGGTTTCATTCGTCAGCTTTTGAAATAAACGATTTTTTTATATTTGGTTAATACTTCTTCTATTATAAATATACATGTGGAATGAAATTTGATGTCATCTCTAATTAAATAATATTTCTAAAACCAAAAAGTACATCTTAAACTTAAAAATAGAGTATATGGCAAAATTAACAAAATTGTTGTCACATATTCAGGCATAAAATATTAATAACTCAAAATAGCACAAAAAAATTATTCATGATTAAATTCTAAAAAAAAATATTCTGAGATAGAAAAATATGCGCTGGCAGAATTTAAAAATTCAAAGACAGTTAGACTGGCATTGACAGACTGTAATAGATAGATAGGTATGAGGAAGAGAGTAGTATTCTAGTTACTAGAAAAAATACTCACTAATATTAATATTACAGCGTGGACGACACACATTGAGTGACTATATATTTGAGCTTTGTATCTTCTTTTCCATGCACCGTGTTCATTTTGGATATGGAGGGTCATGGTCCACCCCAACTTCCTGTCCTGAGAATAGTATGCTTTTCTCCTATCCCTCTCTTCTGCCGGGTATTTCCACGAGTCTGATAAGTAGTTTATTCGTTGTTTCCACTCTATCCGCTAGCTTTAAACTGTATTTTGGGTGTCAACTTTTCCAACGTAGACTAGGTTATATTTGTCATTCGTGTACATCCGTGGATAGTCGGTCCTCAATGTCTAAAGTGTGTAGTACTTAGATAACTGAGAAGTATTCCGTTTAACAATGGCAGCATATTCATATCGTGAGCAACCAGATATGATCTTGGCATAAGGTCGCGTGAAAGGTAATGGACACGTGTTTGTACAACTGTACAGATGTCGTTTCCAGACCGAAAGAAACCGAAACAAAAAAATTTGCTGCTGTTATCATCTTGGTGTGACACAGGAAACGTGGCACCGCAAACTATGGTAATAAGTATTTTGGGATTGTATCCTGGATTGTAAATTTAACAGCGTCTACCGTAAAGATTAAAATTAATACATGAGGGATTTGTAGACATATATTTACGTGGACTTTTTTCCTTGTTTGATGTGTGGAACCTGCTCTCAAAATTTGCAAAAGTATTTTTTAGAAAGAACAGATACATACATATATATATTAGACCAGTCGGTCACACTACCGTAGTTTCAAACTTTCGGTATTATATTGTGAAATATATCGAAAGGATGAAACCAAGGTAGCGTGATAGGCTGATCTTTTTTTTTAATTCAAAAGCTCTGCATATTAAATTTTTATTTTACTTAATTTATACGTGTATTGAGTACTTTTAATACCACTGTTTCCCGTTCTAATTCAATTCTGACCAATAATATATATATATATATATATAACGTCATCCACAGACATACTGTTTCGCAGCTCATCAGTGTGGCTAGACATCCGGTTGCCTCTAGCTAGGATCGAAACCCGACGGAATTGGTATCAGTCGGAGTTTCTACCACTAAGCCGTCGGGTTTTACAGTAAAGATGAAAGTGGATTTTTAGCGTATTTATTTTTAGAAACACGCCCAGTGACCGACAGTGACTCAATTCGCTTTTGCTAAGAGTCTCGCTATATATCTATAATAGTCACTGTTTACAAACCCACCCCCTCCCCAGAGAGCTGAAATTAATTTTTCAGGAGCCAATATAACGTCATATAAATATATATATGTATGAGAAAAAGAAATGGAAAATGCAATTGGAGCCATTAAGAATATTTATTTACAGTGACATTAGAGGTTTCACTGTTCTCAGATGCGAGATAAATCATAGCATAGCTACAATTGCCAACATCGTAATGTAACATTTGAAAATGATTTAACTGCGAAACCGATAAATATTCTTAAATATTACCAGTCACCTTTTCAATTTCTTGTTCTTATATATATATATATGTGTGTGTGTGTGTGTGTGTGTGTGTGTGTGTGTGTGTGTGTGTGTGTGTTTTCGGTACTTAATGTAAAGCGGTCAATGTCTGATGAGTTTGTATGATGATCGTAAAAGCGTGAAACCCAGGGTCACAATCTCATATTCATACAACTTATTATATATATACATATATATATATATATATATATATATATATATATATATGTGTGTGTGTGTGTGTGTGTGTGTGTGTGTGTGTGTGTGTGTTTTCGGTACTTGGTGTAAAGCGGTCAATGTCTGATGAGTTTGTATGATGATCGTAAAAGCGTGAAACCCAGGGTCACAATCTCATATTCATAGAACTTATTATATATATATATATATATATATGTGTGTGTGTGTGTGTGTGTGTGTGTGTGTGTGTTTTGGTACTTAGTGTAAAGCGGTCAATGTCTGATGAGTTTGTATGATGATCTTAAAAGCGTGAAACCCAGGGTCACAATCTCATATTCATACAACTATATATATATATATATATATATATATATATATATATATATATATATATATATATATATTATATTTGTGTGTGTGTGTGTGTGTGTGTGTGTGTGTGTGTGTGTGTGTGTGTGTGTGTGGAGAAAGAGAGAGAGAGAGAGAGAAAGTGAAAAAGAAAGAAATCCTAGATTAGCCTAGACCTAGCATAGGGTAAGAATCTCAGATATCAAATCGGTTCAATTTCGATCCCGACTTGAAGCAATCGGATGTCTAACCACAATGATGAGCTGTGATTCGGCAAAATAGGCTGTCTGTGAATGACCACACACGCGCGCACACACACACTCTCTCACACACACACAAACACAGATACACACACACGCTGTTTCTGGCGCTGTTTTTATCATGATATGTTGGGTTGCGACAAATGTTTGTAACGTTTTTCAATAGGTGGAGACTGAACATTTTATTCCACACATGACATATGGATATTGTGAAATGTGACATTTCAAAGCCTATTTAACTTTGAACTGTGTTGGACTGTAAATTTTAATTGTCTTTATTTGAAAAGTGAATATCTACGAAAATGAGATACATTTTCGTCACTGACGCTCATTTTCTGGCATACACGTTTCAAACAGCAAAAGCAATAAGTGCCTTTTATGTATATGGTACCATAGCCGATTGCGCTTGGTTCAAATGTGGAGATTGTAAGCCTAAGAATGTTCCATTGCGTCTGTAGACGTTACTGATATCCAAATCCATAGGCTCATTAAATCCATCCAGGTTATACTCCTCATATCCATTGCAAGATAGAAATATTTTGTCATAAGACTTGATTTCTATATGTGAAGGATCACATGAGTCTTTTACAGATAGAAATGTTGTTAATTCAATTTATTTTAAGAGAACAAGCAGAGACGATGAAAAGTGGATTGTTTGCAACAATATGCAACGAAGAATTTACAGGGGAAAATGAAATGAACTACCGTTAACGTATGTAAAAGCAATCATGAAAAGGGAACGACACGAAAAGAAAGGCGAACATTCTAATGCAACGCTAAAACAGACATTTTCTTCCAACCTAATATCAAGTACGTAAAACAAAAAAAATCTCTTCAAATATATACAGAACATTCCACAAATCAAATATACACAGTGAGGATTCTAGAAATTGAATGAGAATTTATGGTATTTGATTCCCAATGGTAAAGCTTTGTTCCTTGGAGGGCCCATAGATCATACAAGGTCGAGTGAATGGAGTCTAAGGCCAAAGGATAAACGATCGAAAATACCGAAAAATAAAAATCTAAATCAGAAATTTGTAGAGAGTTAGATTATGAAGATGAGTTTGATAAGGAATACCCGAAGAACTATTGGAATTTGTCAGCAACCTTGACATATTTGGGAAGGATATTTGAATAATCAAGAAACTATATTGGTAGCAAACAGCTTGCATACAGATGGAAATTGAGTTCAGTAGATATACAGAGTGATTGAAAATTAACTCGTCATTTTGAAATAAATATACTTTATTGATTAACTATAATTTTTACAAGAACTGGATAGGAGAGAAAAGCGTTTAGCATGCGGTTTTATTTAAAATTCGATATGAACACCAGATTTTGCTACCAGCTTCTTGAGCCGTCCAAGAATCTCCTCCACTGATTTCATCAGGAACTCCTGTGATATAGAAAACATAACTTCTGGTAACCCTTGAAGTTCTTCCAAATTCTGGAAACACAATCGCATTGTACGTTATGTTTTATTTTGAAGGTCATAAAAAATTTTTGTGGTGCACATCAAGAATAATTCACGTAAAATATTAGGACTAATTTTAAATGGAGGGAGTGATGGAATGTTGTAGATATTCCTATGACTATATCGAACGCTTCCATATCTGATACTTTAGGGAATAGGCTATCAATAAGTGAAGCTATGGTTTCGTTATTGGGGTTTTGTGTTTTCAGAATTTAGAGTAGTTCTTGTGTTAATTTAATACTGTATATATTGGATATGTATGGAGTAATGTAAATAAAAAAATTAACTACGAGTTTAACAAGAAATTTAAGATACAGAATACAAACTTACCCATATATACACCCAAACCAACATGCGCACGCACACTCACTAACACACACACACACACACACACACACACACACACACACACACACATATATATATATATATATATATATATATATATATATATATATATATATAATGGACTCTTCCGTCGGTTTCGATCTATGAGGATCAGACAGCTTAGGGATTTAGAAAAGAGGCCACATATGGAGCAAGAGTGGGGATTGTCAGATGAGATCACTGTTAGATTGGCTGACGTTTTAGATCTTGCTCTCCCTTCTTGAAGATGATTCAGACAAGCAGATTGAACACTGCTGAGTCCGCTAAAACATGTTGATCTCAGTTCTATCCGCTCCAAGGCTAAGTGCTCAAAGGTGTTATGTGGATTATATTGTTACACCTATATAATATTATTTTCTTTTTCAAAGATCTGTGGGATATTATCAAGGAGTTTCATATAAATATAGTGCTCAATGTAAATTTACAGAGCATTAATATTATAAATTAATTGATTTAAAATATGGAGTTTTTCGCTACACATTTCGAACCATGTTTCAAAAATGGAAGCTAAATGCCCCGAATTTAATTTTGTAATTAAATTAAAGACATTAGTTCCATTTCATCCTCAAGCGAATTTTGGAGTAACTTTTAAAATTACTGGGTTTTGAAGACTTAGCTAAAATCATAATTCATGTTTCCAAGGTTACAGATGAATCCATTTTACTAGACGAGGGTTGTCTCAGTGTCTATATTTTAATATATCAGATATTGCTACGTTTTGGTAGTGGGTAGGGATGTATTTTTCAATGAAATCTAACATCCATTAAAAGCGTGTCGTCTGGATATTTTTTAAAATTTTTTGTTGTTAACGGCTAAAATTTTTTCGTATATTTAAAGATTTTTGGGGGTGTTTAGGTAAGAATACTTTTTATTTAACTACGATTTGAAATATTTTTACTTTTAATTTTTAATATACTATATTTCTTTCAAGAACAATTAAATGTAATTAGAATCCCTTACAGTTTGTAGAATTATTATCACATCAAGTAGATTTCGAATTTTTAAAAATTTTATATTTAAATATTATTTAAGTAAAATTTTCATTTCTCTGATTTAGTAAACTTTATTTATTTATTTAATTAAAATTTAAGAAGTTTGGGTTAGAATTCATTTTAATGAACTACAATTTTAATTACAACTTTAAAATATTTTCATTATTAGTTTTTATAGACCTCATATTTCATTTAATAGAAGTAAATCTATTAGAATTACTTACATTAAGTAAAATTATTTTTCTATATCAAGTATATTTATATTACAATTTTTAAAAATTTTTATATTTAAATATTATTTAAGTAAAATTTTTTTAAGTAAATTTTTTTTCGTCACTTTCGGCAAAACTCGCCAATTCATTTCTGTGATTTAGAAAATTTTATTCATCTATTTAATTACAATTGAAAAGAAGTTTAGGTTAGAAGTCATTTTAATTAGCTACAGTTTTAATTACAACTTTAAAATATTCTCATTATTAGTTTTTTAGACTATATTTCATTTAATAGAAGTAAATATATATATATATATATATATATATATATATATATATATATATATATATATATATATATATATATATATATATATATATATATATATATATATATATATATATACATATATATATATATATGTATGTATATCGTATATATATATATACTATATATATATACTATATATATATACATACACGTATATATATATAAATATATATACTCGTATATATATATATATATATACACATACTCGTATATATATATATATATATATATATATATATATATATATATATACACACACACACACATATATATATATATATATATATATATATATATATATATATATACACACACACACACACATATATATATATATATATATATATATATATATATATATATAGTGGGGAAATAAATATTCGTACACATGAAAAATTGTATTTTTATAAATATAAATGCCTTAACTAAAACACATTTTGATACATTTTATGTGTAAAGATACATTTTATTAAAAAATAGTAATAAACTTAATTAATTCTTATTCTAACAGGAATTAATGCATTTTTTTCATTTTAACTGATGAAAAAAGTATTCGTACAAAACAAAAAAAAGGTTATTACCTTAATTTAATACTTTCTGAAATATCCTTTATTGAGTTCAACAGCTACCAGTCTATTCCTGTACGTCTCAACCAATGATTTGCATACATTGTGTGGTATTTTGTCCCATTCTTCTTGGCATATTGTCTTCAAATTCTTGATATATGTTGGTGCTCTTTTCCCAATTTGAATTTTCAAATATCGCCATAAATTCTCGATTGGGTTCAAGTCTGGGGAATGACTTGTCCATTGCAAGACTTCAACGTTAATTTCAGGTAACCATTTCCTTGTAGATCTAGCGGTATGCTTAGGATCATTATCCAGTTGGAAAACCCAATCAGGAGGTAGCCGAAGTCTCTCAACAGAACGCATTAAATTGTTTTGCAGGGTTTTCTGATATCTTTCGGCATTCATCTTGTCATCTGTTATTGATATTCTACCAACATCTTTTGCAGAAAAACAGTCCCAGATCATGATACTGCCACCACCAAACTTTACAGTTGGCAACGTGTTCTTTGGTAAGTAGGCTTCACCGTCTTTCCTCCAGACATAATTTCGATAATTATGACCAAATACCTCTATTTTAGTTTCATCTGTCCATAGTACTTTTCCCCAAAACGAATATTCTTTATTCTTATGCTCTCTAACGAATTTTAGCCTAGCATTTCTGTGTCGTTTCAAGAGGAGTCGAGTTTCCTTGTGATGCGTGATTTCAGACTGTTTTTGTGTAGTTCATTACTTATTGTACGCTTGGTTACTTTAATTCCTAATGCACGCAGATGTTCCTGCAGCTCTTCTCGGGTAACCTGTGGATTTTGTTGGATCTGGCGTCCTAATATCTTTGCTGATCTTTGAGAAATCTTCCTCAGAGCACCTGTTCGTGTTTGGTTTTCGACGTTGTTACGAGTTTTAAACCTTGCAATAAACGAAGCAATTGTAGTAAAAGGAATATTCAGGTTATTAGAAATAACTGTTCCCTTCTTTCCAAAGAGACAAAATGTGTTGTTTTTGTGAAGTAGTCAATTCTTTACCTCTAGGCATTATTAGAATCTTCTCGTAAGACTAGAAATTGCAGAATGCTCTGATAATGGCTAATAGCGTTAACTATAATTACTGATAACATTACTGGAACATTCTAGAATATACTTTTTTCATAATTAATTGATTATTTTATTCTAATAATTGACTTGTATGAATACTTTTTTCACCAGTTAGAATTTAAAAAATGTATTAATTTCTGTTAGAATAAGAATTAATTAAGTTTATTATTATTTTTTAATAGTATGTGTCTTTATACATAAAATGTGCCGAGATTTGTTTTAATTAAGGCTTTTACATTTATAAAAATACAATTTTTTCAAGTGTACGAATATTTATTTCCCCCATTGTATACGTATGTCTCTCTCTCTCTCTCTCTCTCTCTCTCTCTATATATATATATATATATATATATATATATATATATATATATACGAGTATACATACATATATATATATATATATAGATATATATATACGAGTATACATACATACATATATATATATATATATATATATATATATATATATAGGTGTGTGTGTGCGTGAGAGAGAGTGAAAATCTCTATCTACAATGGCGGTTTATGCTACAATTAAAGCCGGCCTGTCCTGACTTACAGTTACTGTTACAGGCGCCTCGTAATCTGGTCCGATCAACTGTTTGTCCAAGGCATGGATGATTCAACCCTGAGCCGTCAAACAGTTTCGTCTACCTAATTTTACTCACAAGTCTTCGGTCAACCCATGATATTATTTTCATACACTTTTCAAAATTGCCGCACAAAGGGATCGCTTCCCCATTCCCTTTTCTTATAAATCAACTTTGGTCAGATTAAATCCAGGTCTCATAATCGGAAAACGAACGTCCAATCTATGTGACCATTTTAACAAATGCCTTTTTTAAAAATATTTTTCTAACTTATGAAGTTAGTCTTTGCTTGTATTTCAGCTACTTTCTCTTTTTTTCCCCTTTCTTTTCCCTTATTATCTTCATATTTTTTTTTTCGTACTGTTCGTGAGAGTTTTTTTTTTTTCATAACTGATTTTACATCTGCGTGTCAAATACTTTCTACAGGAAACAACATCCAGGGATTATTCTAAATAAAAATAAAAAACGTCAAGCTTCATGTTCTGGGCAGAACAACTCGTAAGTTAATTTTTCCATTACACGCACGAAACACTAACAATATAAATTCTGCCCTACGGATGACCATAAAGTGTATTTTCCTATAGAGTAACCTTTCTATTGATGAATTATATACTGGGTTGTGTTTATGAAGTCTTTCACGAAGTTTATATATAATTCCTTTTTTCACAGAAATGTTCAAATAATTTTTGACCTCATTCCATAATAATCGATAAGTTTCAATCTTTGTATATTTTTCCACCTCCCTGAGCTGATAATTTCAACTCGAAATATTCATTTTCGATTGGTTTAATTTTTTAGGGATTCGCTGTTTTGCGTTTTATATTTTACAACTTCGCATAAAAACACGGATATTTAGAGTGGATACCTCATAATTAAAAAGAAACAACAGCAAAAGTATGATGAAAAATGGTAATTGTGAGAATAACCATTTTCATAAATTCTTCTTCTTCTTCTTCTTCTTCTTCTTCTTCTTCTTCTTCTATGTGTCGTGTCTCTTAAGGACATTAGCGATCATGGCTTTCCACAATTCCATCTTCAATCTGTCCGATGAGTATCAAGTTTTCCAAGCCCTCCTCCCTCATTATATGCCCTAGAAATTATTACTCTCTTGACATGAAATAAACTTCGTTATACTTCTTTATGTGCCGTGTACCCCACCGGACGGAAGTGATCATTGTTCTCCACAACTTCCTGTCATTTGTATCTCTTAGTAAATTTTATCTTTTTTTTTATTTCTCCAGAATCTTGTTCCTTACTCAAGCTCACTGAATATGTTATGCGTTATTTTTCTCTGTCCAGTGAGTATCATATTTTCCAAGCCCACTTTCCTCATTATGTTCTCTAGAAATTTTTAGTTCTTATTGCTGATATTATGCATAAGAGTTTTTTTTTTTTTTGTTTTTTGTTTTTTGTTTCCATAGTCTCTATACCTTCTATGTTACTCGCATGTTTGGTCCATGATACTCTAAGCATGAACTGTGGATCCGAGTCTTTTTTACGTCTGCAAGGAGATTGTCCAGCACTCACTGCTAAATAGGAACTTACATTATTTACATTTATTTAAATTGTTCGGACTGTTTTCCTCATCTTCATTGCCATATTCACGACGTTTCGTCCGTTGTACGATCTGTCTTTCTTCCGGTGACTGGAATTTCGGATTGAACACTTTATTTCGTCTATCGAGGATAGAGTGTTCTAATTCCACGTGCCAAAGCTCTCTCGGATATATTATTTATCTTCCTTTAAAAACAACTCTCCAAGATTTTGTTCACCACTGCAGTAGCCAGGAGTTGAAGTCAAAACTCTTTGGACCAAGTCACACAGGATCCAACCAATTCTTTTATCCCTAGAGATATCGACTGTATTTTACTGAGGTTAACTATACGTTTCATGTCATGTCTACCCCGGTGGACGAAATAAGGGGTTCAGTTCGAAATTCCAGTCACCTAAAGAAAGCTGGAGAGTATAACGTCTGAAACGTAGTGAATATGGCAGTAAAGATGAGGAAAACAAACTGAACATTGTAAATAATTGTGGTATCTCCATTTTCTTAAACAGTTTTTAAGAGAAATGGTTCACTGAAGGCCACTGACAGCTTTCCTTTCTAAACGTTTATTTGTGAGAAAAGTTAGAATCTTGATTATGTCATTATTTCTTCTTCTTCTAGTTACTGTTCCGTGATGTCTGTTCTCCCGTGTGGCAGCAAATGCTGGGCAATCTCTTCAAAGATGAAGAAGGGATATAAGGAAAGATATTGAGGACATCATGGACCGAAGATATGAGCGACGTCGAGGTTTTGGAGAAAATGCAAGCAAAAAGAAAACATGTACTTAACATCAGGAAGAGGCAACACAAATTTCTAGGGCAGTTAATGAGGAAGGAGGGCTTGGAAAATCTGATACTCACTGGATGGATCGAGAAAAAGATGGAGGAAAGCAACGTGTACTACGCATGATTGATTTTAGCAAATAGATGGCGGAACAAGTTTTGGAAAAATAACAAAAAGAGAAAACTTATTAAGTGCTAAAACAGACAGGAAGACGGGGAGGGTGTTCATCGCTTACGTCCTGAGGGTACATGTCACATTTTCCATCCTGCAACCCGTTTCTCATAGACAAGACCTCGTAAAATACTCGCTGCTGCATCGCCATTTCTATGGAAAGTGTTCAAATGAACTACACTCGTTAATTCCACCAGACTTAACCATCACTTCTAAGATTTTCCCTGCCACGTATATCTTACCTAACCACCTTCATTACCTTTATATTCCATTACGTATATGTAAGTTCCCCTCTTTGGGAACGTACTCCCAAGAGGATGCTTCCCCGTTTACAACAAACTTGACCTGTTCAAGTCAAGAGGTAACTCTTATCTTCCGTACATATCCCCATTAACTGTGCTACTTAATGCATAACCCTCTATCTTAAGAGGCTCTTGGGCTTTGTACAAGGTGAACATTATTGTAAAAAAACACCATTCTCTTTGGCTTCTTCTAGACTGAGTAATAATACATCAAATATGGATTAAAGTCGAATCTGTATATGTGTTATGCTTGCCAACATCGTAGGATATATTGGTGCGGTGTCGTTAATTGAATCTTGCTTCTAAAATTGAAAATTATCATGAAATTCGATTGCACAGTCTGACAGATTGAATACAAATTGGCAATGAAGGTCTGCATACAGCTAAGACTGACGGTGACACTCGCTGTACATTGAAGATGTGAAAAAGAGGCCAGTGGCACGGAACAAGAAAGACATAGATCTGTGAATTATTTGCTTCACCTTCGGGTGAGTTCAGGAGAATTAACAGGTGTGATTGCGTCCTCAACAAGACCGTTTGGAGGACAATTATGCGTCTACGAAAACCGCCTACAGGACGTTGGCATGATTATCAGTGATCAGTATGAATATGCTGTTTGTTTAAACGGAGTATTTTCATGGGTATTTTAGTAAATGGTATGTAAGAACAGGCTTGTATTGATCAGGAAAACTAAAGAATTTAAAGAACGGAGAAAAAAGTATTCGAGGATAGGATACCCGTCTAATAGGGCTAGCCAATCCCTATTGTAGACGCTTGCTCAGACGCATTTTTGTTTATTCAAGCAGACCTAAGTTCATGGGAAAGAGTGTGTTATCTAGCGTGTCAAAAATTTCAACAAAGCCAGCACGCTCACGATGATTTCTGACTTCGTTCTAGCACAGCTATCGACATTTCCGTCTACCCAATTTCAAAATTTCAACCGGTGGTTTGGTTTTCAGGCACTTCCCAAAGGTGTCGCATGCTGAGATTCGAGCCCTTCTTTCCGGTAACATCCTTCCTGACATATCGACCATGGTCAGATACGAACCCGGATCTCACAGTCAGAATGCAAAAGATGGGCAACGTGTTTATATATATATATATAGAGATAGATATGTATATATATATATATATATATATATATATATATATATATATATATATATATATATATATATATATATATATATGTATATATATATATATATATATATATATATATATATATATATATATATAGAGAGAGAGAGAGAGAGAGAGAGAGAGAGAGAGAGATATATATATATATATATAGAGAGAGAGCGAGAAGATATATATATATATATATATATATATATATATATATATATATATATATATATATATATATATATATATATACGGGATGTGGTGCGTAAATTTTCGCTATTTTATATTTTTAATTTCGCGCATGAACATTAGTTGGTTTTTAATTTGTCGACTGCACATTATAGAATGGTCTTTTAGGCACCTTCTCTGACAAAAAGATCCCAATGACGCAATTCACTCCGCCAGAAATTTTAAAACAGTATACTGCTCAGCTTGGAAACGGCGCCGGAAACCCCAGTACTATCGTTTCAGATTGTTTGGGTGTCAATCTGAGCAGAAGACTCTAAAAGAGTTGGATGAATCTAATGATGATTCCCAAGCTACGACAGCTCGTAAAACTTACTATCATCATTTTAAGAAAAGAACTCCCGAGTTTGTTATTAAGGGCCTCAGAACCAACATGTAGGACTGCGTCAAGGAGGTAGTGCAGCCCTGGCCAAGAGGGTAGCTGCTGGAAAAAAAAAACTGTGTTTGATAACAAGGCTCTGTACCATGCGAAACAAGCACGAATACCCTGTCATCTTACCACCTAGCACACCAGACTGCACCGCCCCCCGACTATTGTGTGAGGGAACAAACCAGAGAGCAACAAAGCATCTTGTAACACCAAAGATGAACTTAAGACAAGTATAATCGCAGCATTCACTGACTTAAACAAGGGGCCGTCCAAAAGATTTGCAGGAGATTCCGAAGCCGCCTTGAAGCCGTGGCTGAAGCCAATAGTGATTTTATTGGATGAACTTACTCTGTAGTATTTAAAAATATTTTTGTGTAATGAAGGTAAATATATCTTTTAAAATTACATACATATGCAGGATTTATTAAAAACGACTGACAAGTTACCACGGTAAGTTTTTTTATTTAATTTTTCATGTGCCGCTATAATTTATATTTATGAAAAAATTATAAGAACACATGAAATAGTAAATATAAAACTTAACCAAACAACGTTGCCAGTTCTTTATAATGAAACTTGCATCAAAAAGGGGATTGTCTTCCAAATAAACAATATATATATATATATATATATATATATATATATATATATATATATATATATATATATATATATATATATATATATATATATATGTGTGTGTGTGTATATAAGTATATATATATATATATATATATATATATATATAAAGAAAGAACAGTAAGATATATAATCCGGTGCTCTTATAGATATTTTTATTTTTGCGAATTAGTGCTCAATCATTAATATTATAAATTAACTGATTTGAAAGATGTTTTTTTTTCGCTACACAGTTCTAACCATGTTTCAAAAATGGAAGCTAAATCTTCGAATTTAATTTTGTAATTAAATTAAAGACATTAATTCCATTTCATCCTCAAGCGAATTTTGGAGTAACTTATTTTTAAATTTACTATGTTTTAAAGGCACGGCAAAAAATCATAATTTCCAAGGATACAGAGAAATCTATTCATCCAGAAAAGAGGTGGTTGCGTGTTCATATTCATTACGTTTTGTTAGTTACGTTTGAAAATGGGTTACGTTTAGATAGGGATAGGGATGTATTTTTCAACGAAATCTGACATCCGTTGAATGTATGTCGTCTGATTTTTTTTTAAATATATATATTATTTTTTGAAATTTAGATTGTATAAATATTTGAATATTTCAGGTTTTTTTTCACTTTACATTTTACCGTTTTACATGCATTGCTTTAATTTTTAAAAAATCTTAAATTTTAAATATTTTTAAGTTCTTTTTTTATTATATACTCGCTATGGTTAATAATTCTCTTATATTTTTTGCTAACATAGATTTAAGAATATTTTTAAAAAAGGAAAAAATATATTTTTGTTCTTTGGTTTATAACGAGCTTCTGTTTTCTTTTTTCCTTTTCCTTTTTTCTTTTATTTTTTTATTTTTTGAATGTGTAAATTTTAAGTTCTTACTTTATTCCTTCATTTTTCTGAGTTGACAATGCCAATGGCTGGTTGGTTGAAATAGCAATTCGAATGAGGTAAATTTGGATTTCTATTCTATGCAATGCACACACACAGACACAGACACACAGACACAGACACACTTATATATATATATATATATATATATATATATATATATATATATATATATATATATCTAAAAATTTCATATTGAGTATATCTATAAAACAGCAATATGAATAAAGTCAAAAGGAAAAATTAAATTAGCCTATGCGTTACGCTCTCTGATGGACTATATTTGCCTTGATATAGTCCCCCACACACACACACACACACACACACACACACACACACACACATTTATATATATATATATATATATATATATATATATATATATATATATATATATATATATATATATATACAATGACCGTCTATTCATTTTAGAGCACACCCGTCGCTCGGACGGCTAGACAATCCCTTTTGTAGACTTCTGCTCAGGCACATTTCTATTTCTCCAAAGCTCACACAGTCCAACTCTGCTTTATACTGCAACTATACTAGATAGATGATAGTTACCTAGTTATATATTCTATTAGAAAACACATAATCTGTGCCGTTAAGGCCGGTATTCACGAAACCCCAATCACGATGATTTGTGACATAGTCCTAGGCAACCATTGATGCTCTTCAAACAGTTCCGTCTATCCAGTTACAACGACAAGACTTGGGTCAACCCGTTGTATGTTTTGCAGGCACATTCAAATGTACAGTACGCTGGATATGTAGTATAAACCCCGACTTTGTATCTTTGATTAGTTTGATTAGATCTACATGCACTACAACTCTCCTGTTTAATAACACCGTGAGCGTTTTCATTCCAGATGACGATCTGCAAACCTTGTTGCAAGCAACACGGGTATTGTAGCCAGGCAAGTTGTGATACTTGGTTTGCTTTGATAGTTATGATATTTCGGATGATTTACATCACCTGTCCTCAACAACAGGTTGGGCTCGTGCGCATAACCTTCCAAAACTGCATATTATCTCTGTGTATATGCGATTTTATCCACTTTACTGTGATCAACACGTCTCTATACCCATTTATCTAATGACTCCCTCTTCTGCACATCTCTTTACTCTTGATGCTGCAGGTGTAGAAAATAGCAAGCAGATGTAGGAAATATCTTTGCAAATCTGAGTTCGGCTTTGGAGTCTTGTTGATTGAGTCCATGACTCGCATGCATACAGAAGAACAGTCAGGACAAGGAACAACGTAAAATTATTTTTAAAGGTGAGTTTTTTGTCACTTCAGATGGTTTCAAAACGTTGCTATCGTCAGTGACCATAGTGGACACTTTATTTAATGCTGTTTCTTTCATTGGGTCAGTAATTGTGGCTAGCTGAATTTAATTTAACGTAGATTAAAGACTAGCCTTCCCCTGTCCTCACTATTGGCCTCCCTTATCGTACTTGTGTAGAGGATTTGACCAGTTTCTGTATTGCAATATACTTCTACCTTGAATGCTTTGATGTCGTTTTTATTTATATTGTTCAAGCTAAGTGTTGCATTTTATCTACGTTCGTCATTGTTGGTTTTGTGTATTCATTTTTGTCTTTGTCGCATGAATTCTTTTTTTGTTTTGTTTTGATTGTGAGCGGTGAGGTTGGAATTCAACCAATATGGCGAATTCCCAGCAGCAACATCCGACATGCACAGCAGGAAGACATTCGACATGGGCAGCGTATAGGCAAAAAAGGACAAGGCCGGATTATTATAGCGGACTTATATGTAAGAATTGTAAATCACATTATGGCGGTGGGAAAATGTCTGAAGGTAAGATGTCAGGTCAGGACCAATAACATTACAGATTATTCTTTGTATTTCGTCAAGAATTTCTAAATATATAACATGGAGCACCGGACCATATATGGCAGTAGGTTTCAAAGCATGTACGAATGGTAGACTTATAAATATGTAAGACAGATTCAGGAGAGAAAAATGTCTAACAAGACACATTAAACAAGCTTTCAGCAGACTTAGCAAAGGATTCAATATAAACTTACCATTTCATGTAAGCCGAGAAATTTTTGTCTTAGTCACATAAATACATTTTTGTTTTGTTTTGATTGTGAGCGATGACGTGGGAATTCAACCAGCATGGCAGATTCCCATTAGCAACATCCGATACGCACAGCATCAAGCTATTCGACGTGGGCAGCGGATATGCAAATAACAGGTAAGGATCGAATTATTACACTGGACTTATAGAGCAATACGAGAATTTTATTTCTGGCAATGAAATGTTAGCGTTGCCGTCGCTTTTGGAGGCTGTGAATACAAGAAACATCTCCCTGTTGACTACGGATATTAAAACACGAAAAATTATACGGCGTCGACGAGAAGATCATGGAGGAGGCCCTAAAAAGCCTTAATATTAAGTACTGGCCGAAGAAGCAGCGCTAAATAAAATATCAGTGTATTCGAAATATTTAAAATGAATAAGATTACGTTAACGGAATGAACTTCTGTATCAACTCACTTTAGTCCATTCGAACATTTCTGGTATGAATTGGAAATCGATGAATTCCATGAACAGTAAGCATTACATTGTAAAACACATTTTTTAAAATTATTTCACCTCAAGCAAGGGAATTAAGCCACTAGGACGTAAGAGGTTGCTGGGTGTTAGAGAATATGAGAAATATATACTATTGAAGAGAGAGAGAGGATAATAAAAGAACAAGATTTAAGACAGAAAATAAAGATTGACATTGCATTAAAATATTTGATGACCACAATTCACTGGGAAGAGAGTTTCATAAGCAAGATGTGCGAGAGAAGAAACTGTTAACATAGAACCTACGGTTACATCTAACCGTTTCAACTGTAAAATAATGAAAATTTGCCGCCACTCTGGTACTACGATTTCATTCATAAAGTTTAGGTACCATAGTAGAAAGTGCTTATGTGAAAGTATTTATAGGAAAGTGGTGTAACCTAGAGAAGGTACTGAATAGAATAATCAAACGCAAGGTGGTATGAACGATAATACTTAGGACAAGAACAACACATATAAGATTTTGACAGTGGCGCACAAAATAGTAGTCAACTGCTAGAAGTTAGTCACATGAATTCCACAATTAATTTCCAACTGCAGGATATCTACCAACAGCCTCACGTCGTCAGATGTGGCACAAGGCCGAATTTAATGTGGGGTACGGAGCGCGTAGGCTCGGTCAAAATTTCCCCGTAGACACCGTATAAAACGGTTTCGGTTAGCTGTTTCCCGAGACGAGATTCTGCCTTTCGATATAGCCCCGTCTGGGGAGTCAGAGAGTTTGACCAGCATACCTGGAGATGAATCTCCAACTGCAGAGCAACATACAGTATTTACTACTGCATTTATGTGAATGGGGACATGCCCTTTATCGTCCGTAAGTATGCTACAACGAAAAAGAGGAGGGAAGCTACATTAAGCCTAGATGCCAGGAGCAAGGCCATTAATATTGTAGATTCTTCAATGGATTTTTATCAAGAATCTCTAAATATATAGCAGGAGCACTAGATGTAGCAGCTATATTCAAAGCAAGGACGAAAGGTAAACTTATAAATATTCAAGATAGATTCTAGCAAGATAAATTGTCTAGTGAACCAATATTTTTATCTTCAGAGTTAGGAATTGATTCACTAGAGTTTTTCTACTTCATGTCAGCTAAAACATCTTTCTGAGAAGGAGGAATGGGTCACTCTCCTGGTGTTTAGCATCAGTTGGCCGTGATCAAACGTCTAACGGCTATTGGGAACGAGGTGGAAGAAGAATACGATTTACTCATTTATTTTATTTTATTATAATACTGATAATTTATTCCTTTAAATGTAGTTGTGGCTTGCACTACATAGGTAGAATGACTCAAAGACTGGATGTCAAAATAAAGCAACACGTTCCAACGAAAATCTGCAATCTTAAGTACATACTTCAGACATTCTGACAAATACGTATGGGTCTTCCTCCATCGCAGAGTACCTAATAAATAGCCATAATTGTGCCACTAGTCTCAGTATGGACTCATTTACAATTCTTAGCAAGTCCCACTCGAATTACCAGTTGAAAGTGTTGAAGGCCATTAATATATCGTTGAAGCTCTCTCTGTGTAAACATAAGGACTTCGCACTGAGCCTCCAACTAATTTCTATCTAAGCAATATTTTTTCCCCAATACATATTGTCCATCTTTTTTAGTGATAATTCTATTTAATTTATTAATCTCGATTTAACTCTGTTGAGCGAGATTTGAAACTGGTTAGCTGACCCGCTTATCAGTTTTACTTTTTATCTCATATCATCATGAGTGGCAATAAAAATAATATTTGTCTTTTTATGGCAGTCATAAAGTTTTGAACCACAAATCATATCTTTAAATACTGATAAAATATTTGCACACATTAAATACCTCATATGTACTTCAAGACACCTTCTTCTAAGGTGAATGATATTTTATTAAATGTGGGCTGTTTATTTTGTATAATAATAGCTTAGAGGTTATTGAGTCTTTCTTTGCATTTTTTTTTTTTTTTTTGCTGAAGAGCATTTTGTTGTTATCCACTAGTATTTATTTAATGCTGATAGCTGTACTTTGCTCGTTAATGATGTGTTGGTCTATTGTAACTGGCAATGTATGACATTAAATAGTAAACAATTCAATCATATGAAATTAGTGTGTTCAGAGTCATTCTCCAATAGACAGTGTATGCGTCGGATAGGGGAGAATTATCGCAGTATAATAATATAAATACGAACACCTCCGCGGGGTCTCAAATAAATATTAATTTCTAACACAGTCAATAGACTACGATGAAAAAAAACAATATATATATGTGTATTTGTGCCTTTCTGGTTTCCTGGGAGAAATGAAAAATACATTTTCCAATATCGTTTAAGGGCTTTCAACTTCCATAAAACATTATCAATTATCATTATCAATTTAGGTGTTGATGTAATTGTGTTTATCTGTAGACATTGAATTTCTTCGAGTGCGTTTTTAGTTTCGCGTCTTTAGATCATGCTGGGTGCCAAAATGTCGGGCTTTGCCGAATCACGCAGTTTCTCAAATGGCCTATCGTTTCACTTTTTTTTAAAATTTCATAATAGTTTACGAGATTGCACAAAAGAATCTCATTTTTTTTATTCATGTTCAAATTCACTCCGGAAACTAGAAGAAATGCCCCAATCAGAGAAAAATTAATATATTAATATATATATATATATATATATATATATATATATATATATATATATATAATACCTAGGAAAAGACAAAATTTATAAGGCTTTTTATTTTAAAAGATATAGCTAAAAATAAAACAAACGGTTTCGTCCCAGGGCTTATCAAATTTATTTTTCTGTGAATAGAAAATTTATAAAAACGTGTAAATTAAATTAACGAATATAATGGAATGGATGAGAAAAAATTGATTTCAAGAATCTATAGTCGAATTACATTCAAACCCAGTAAGCATTCCCTCTGTTTCCAAAGGGAAGGCCTCACGGGATCTGATATACAAGGACTCTAGAACCTTGAGGTGAAATGTGGAGTGGGACCTAGATAAAATCAAAAACCGGTCCACACTAAAATTAACCACACATTTCCTACTATTTATTATATGCTCAGCAATAGCAGAGCCAGAACTATTGGTTAGTTCGCTCTTCCTGGCAGACGGATTCAAAATCCTGGGGGGTAAATGTTGTTTTATTCTCGAATCCAAACTCTGGAACGTCCTCCCTATGTAGTCGAGCCCACAACTACACTTACTTTGGTAAATCACTAAATTAACACACACACACACACACACACACACACACACACACACACACACACATATATATATATATTCCTCTTACACTCTCTGTTAAATTACAAAAACTTACATTACCCATCAATTTTAATTTCATTTTTCGTTTCATTTCATTTTTGGAAGTGCTATCTC
The DNA here is from genome assembly GCA_903632075.3 of Acanthosepion pharaonis. Lineage (NCBI taxonomy): Eukaryota > Metazoa > Mollusca > Cephalopoda > Sepiida > Sepiidae > Acanthosepion > Acanthosepion pharaonis. Next base: position 2,146,483 of record CAHIKZ030004817.1, on the reverse strand, counting down.
ATGATCCGGCGTCCTTTAAAAGGGCTCTGGTGAAATAAATTATTATAATGGTACCTTAAACAGGTCTGTTTTTCTTTTATATATATATATATATGTGTGTGTGTGTGTGTGTGTGTGTGTGTGTTTATGTGTGTGCGTGTGTATTCATTGGGGCAGCAAACTTTCTTTCATGTATCTTTCGTTGAAAACGGCTGACAAGGAAGATTTTACACAGATCGAGATTAGGGAGGCTCTGCTTATTAAACTTTATTAACTCACTATCAATCTCGCACTACTTAGCGGAAGAGAGGGCGCGGTAAATGCGTTCTAAAAATGAAAGTCTTGCCCCCGTCAACTGGCCGAGCATAGCACGTGACAGTCAAGAAGAACATTGACAACTATGTAGCAGCCACACACAGAATGTCACCATCCAAAACACATCCTTGATAATGGCTAGAGAAGTAACCGAAAGCAGGTGCTCAAACTGTTTTCCATCACAATTAACACAGCTTTGAAGTCTACTTCTAACGCTTCGACAAACATTTTGCACAAGTCTTTTTGGGTATTAATTTGTTGAAATGCATCTCTTATGTAATTTTTCAAATCACCGACACTTCTTGGTTTTCGACTCTAAACTTTGTCCTTGAGTACTCCCCAGCAAAGAAGAAATCCATTGGGGTCAATCTGGTGAACGTGCCGGCCAATCAAATTGACCTCTTCGGCCAATCCAGTTCTCAGGAAATATTTCAAGATACTCAGTTGTAATAATATAACCAATACATATACCTGATCCACATACAGCCCACCTACATTTCGACCACTCTGTGTATATATATATATATATATATATATATATATATATATATATATATATATATATGTATGTATGTATGTATGTGTGTATGTTTGTGTGTGTGTGTGTACCCATTACGATCCGGGTCTTTTCATTGAATATTTTTAACCTAACTTCACACCCATTTTACATTGTTGCAGCCCTTCGTGTGAGCAGTAAATCAGGAGAATATTTTTTGTATTCCAGTCAAGCCGAAGGTCCGAACCACAACTAGAATTATTGATGTCTTCAAGTGCGACATATTGAAAATTTCTACTTCAAGATCCTTGCATTTTGATTTTTCAAGATCTTCTGAGATACATTACAGCTTGCAGCATATACCATGTCAATAAGAAAATGCTTTCTGATTTTGTAATCGTTAAACACGATGTCTGGACAATTACATTTAATTGTTCTGTCTGTGTGTATTGCAAAAATGCCATAAAATTATAACAGGTCCTATTTCCGTAATTAGGTCCGTTTGGTGTTCATACTAATTTTTGCAGTTTACTTCCGGTAAAGGCTGAAGATACTTTATTGCAGATATTGGCCCACTCTATCATGTCAAGTTGTGTATTCAGCGTGTGCTAATATCATGCAATATGGTCAATTATTTCTGGATATTCATCACAGAATCTGTATTTCGGGTTAGCACAAATTTCCATTATATTCTTTTACTAATTTCTAGTTGCCAAGCGTTGGTTGTTTGTAGCAAGAATAGAACTTTCGTTTTACATTTTAATCCTGAACTATGTAATCACTGATGGGTACAGTGTTTGTCTACATCAGCTTGATTGGTGCGGGCAGAACTTTGGCCATGAAGACATTTATCGTGTCATCGTTTCTGCAGATGCCCCAATGAGTTTGCATTTAAATACTTTTTAGGTTTTAAACCGCTGTACTAGATGTACATGGTTTATATCACTTCTTCACCCACTTCAAAATTCCATTTTAAATTTTTTGACTTCCTTTGTTACGGTATCATTTTTAATATCTATTTTATATTCTCACAAAAATATCTATTTTATGTTCTCACAAAAAATAATCCAGTCTTCTGTATTTTCTAGCACAGTGGATAAAGGCGTTGATTAGATCCAGTGTGAGGACGCGAAAAGTGTGAGTTCAATACCCGGTTATGCCAGTGGAGAACTTTCAGAGGAAAATTAACAGGAAGTAACTGATAACTGACATCCATTAAAAACATTTCTGAGATGAGGTATTATGTAAACTATTTACATTATTAGGACTATTGTCCTCATCTTTGTCGCCATATTTATTACAACGTTTCGGCCTTTCAGCATCTGTCTATATTTCTAAGATGAGGTATTATGTAAACTATTTACATTATTCGGACAATTGTCTTCATGATGAGGGTAATCAAAATGGCGACAAACATGAGAACAATAGACCGAATAATGTAAATAGTGTTTATTATTATTATTATTATTAGTAGTAGTAGTAGTAGTAGTATTGGGTATAAGGCTAAACCCTTCAGAATGAGTGAACTCGTGAATTATGTTTGAAAGTTTCAGTCAGTCATCAATTTTTAGCGATTTTTCATAACCTAAAGAAATCGGGAATAAATGCAAGCAAGCTAAAGAGGAATGGCTCAACGAAAAAGGAGCAGAAATAGAAAGAATGCTTATCACAGATAATGCAGATATACATAAGAAATAAGAGAACTAACAGGACAGGAACAGGCAGCAATAATCCAAGCATGGGAGAAGGATATCTGAGAAAGAAAAATACTGATTGAGGGATATGTCGGAGAACTCTTCCTCGACGAAAGATAATAACAGGCAATACCCACAAATATCGGAGGACCGGAAATATTAAAATCACAATCTTCACCGAATTTATCTTCAGTCGTCATGGATGATTACCACTAAGGCCGCCAAAGGGTTACTGAGTGTTAGAGAATATGAAAAAAAAGTATTAAGGAGAAAGTATATTAAAAAGAACTAAGAAGGCAGTAAATAATGATTAACGTTGAATTTAAATTTTTGAAGATCAAAATTGATTCGCAAGCAAGAATGCCGAAGAGAATTCCATAAGCGAGAATTTCGATAGAAGAAACTCTTAGCATATAACTTACGGTTATATCTAAGCATTTCGACTTTAAAATGATGAGAATTTTCTGCCAGTCTAATATCGGCGCTTAAATTCTTAAACTCTCGGTACCATAGATGAATGTTCATTCCAACAATTATCGTTGAAGTATCAATAGAAAAGACCATATTGGACACATTATTTTATGGTGTTTCTTTCATTGGGTCACTAATCGTGGCTAGCTAAATTTAATTTAACTCAGATTAAAGACTAGCCTTCCCCTGTCCTCACTATTGGCCTCCCTTATCGTAGTTGTGTAGAGGATTTGACTAGTTTCTGTACTGCAATATACTTCTACCTGGAATGCTTTGATGTCGTTTTCAATTTATATTGTTCAAGGTGAGTGTTAAATTTTATCTACGTTCGTCATTGTTGGTTTTGTGTATTCATTTTTGTTTTTGTTTCATGAATTCTTTTTTTTTGTTTTGTTTTGTTTTGATTATGAGCGGTGAGGTTGGAATTCAACCAATATGGCGGATTCCCAGCAGCAACATCCGACACGCACAGCAAGAAGACATTCGACGTGGGCAGCGTATAGGCAAAAAAGGAAAGGACCTGATTATTACAGCAGACGGACTTATAAGTAAGAATTGTATGTCACATTATGGCGGTATGAAAATGTCTGAAGGCAAGATGCCAGGTTAGAACCAATAACATTGCAGATTCTTCTTTGTATTTTATCAAGAATTTCTAAGTATAGAGTAGGAGCACCGGACCAGATGTGGCAGCTATATTCTAAGCATGTATGAATGGTCCATGTCTTGCATGCATACAGAAGAACAGTCAGGACAGGGAACAACGTAAAATTATTTTTGAGCGTGAGTTTTTTGTCAATCCAGATGATTTTCAATCGTTGCTATCAATTAGTGACGTTGAGGAGTCGTCCTGCAACCATTCGACGTGGTCAGCGGATAGGCAAAAAAGAACAGGGCCGGATTATTATAGCGGACTTATATGTAAGAATTGTAGATCACATTATAGCGGTGGGAACATGTCTGAAGGCAAGATGCCAGGTCAGGAGCAATAACATTACAGATTCTTCTTTGTATTTCATCAATAATTTCTCAATATATAACAGGAGAACCGGACCATATATGGCAGTAGGTTTCAAAGCATGTACGAATGGTAGACTTATAAATATGTAAGACAGATTCAGGAGAGAAAAATGGCTAACAAGACACATTAAACAAGCGTTTCTAGCAGCAGACCTAACAATGGATTCAATATAAACTTACCATTTCATGTCAGCCGAGAATTGAAGCCTTAGAAGGCGCAATGAGTCACTATCGTGGAGGTTAATATAAGATGCTGATATGACGCAGGAAGACTCCCAATAAAAGCAAGGACGAGTGGTGGACTTATAAATATGTAAGATGGATACTTATGATTTAACCTTGCTGCAAGATACTAATATGTTGTGATAGAAATAAATCACCATTATGTTCCCTGTAGCGCCTCTTTTGTTGTGATGCTGCATTTTATATTAAATATTTATGAGTTTCTAGAACATTCATCTCGCAAACAATATTTGCGGACACGGTGTGAGTCTGGGTAAAAAAAATAACACAAATCAATGGGTATAAACCAAACCACAATGCCTGTTACTAACAAAAGGAATTACATGCGTAGACAATTGTAACGAAAGGAATAAAATAGTTATAAGAATGATGTTGTTTGCATGTGTACAAAATAAGCGCGTGGGATAGACACTGTGTGAGGAACTAACTGTGTTAGAGAGTTCCAAAGTCAACAGAGGACCAAAGAAGCGAACGCGCCCTGTAGGCATCGTTCTTTATCAACGTCGAATAAACCAGGAAACAAGAGATAAAAAGCGAAAGAAACATATGATTGCCTTTTTATAGACTTAAAGAGCGCCTCCTAGCAGGTATTTTGGCAAAGCTAAGTGGGGTAACCCACAACCTAATAGTTTGAAAACGTTTAATGTAATATAATGAAAATGCTAAGACACGGGTAGCAAATATATGATATTTTAAGGTAAGGGGTGCAATAATATAAAAATAATAAGTGAATGTTATTATACATTGCCTGTATTTGAGCCTGGAGTAAATTGTTTTAATATAAAAATACAAAGTCTGTGATTTTAATTTTAAGTAATATGAAACATATTTACGGGGTTGCAATTTTATTTTTCGACAGATTAGGAACGCAGAGGGTTTTGGAGAATTTTCATTTTGACATCTGTCAGAAATCCGACTGGCTTGCAGCATTCCTTGGAAATTTATTTTTGCCTCCTTGTTTTAGAGACAGCAAGCCCTGAGGCGCAATGACGGTTTTTTTACGACTGTTGATATTCAGTTCAGACTGCGATGAGCTAAAGAGAGGATTTAGTCGATGACGTGACATTGCTTGCAGCATGCAACTTTACATGTCTTTTTTGCTCGAAGAATGTGTTCGTGATGAAGTGCTCTAGCTATGGGGAAGGAATTTTGCAGTATGTGAACGGATTACTACCGTCAAACTCCATCCATAAAACATTATATATATATATATATATATATATATATATACTCGACTCTGATTTTGAATTCAGAGTTGTCCTTCTCCTAGACCATATATATATATATATATATATATATATATATATATATATATATATAAGTATGGACACCGTTGTCAATACCGGTTGTCGAAAGACTTTCATGAATCAGCCCATAAAGTCTGCGTTCACTCGTGAAACAGACACCCTGTTGACATCAGTGCCCACACCACTTATATTTATACACTGTCAACCACGTGTATTGAGCACTTTTACACTGTAAATATGGCATAGTTTAAATATATATATATATATATATATATATATATATATATATATAGGTAACTATACTCGTTTCGAAAAACCTTCGAATTTTTGATTTGCCAATAATTAAATCAATCTCGAAGGAAAAAAAGGTATTAAAAAGAAAGAGCTAGAAACATGAAAGTCTGTCGAAAAAAAATCGCACAGATACATGTTTAAAGACCAAAGGAAAAAAAAAACCCGCACGAGAAAACAACTAACTAACAAAAGATTTCAATACAACCGTAGAGCAGACCTAGATAAACCTAGTTGAGCCAGAGAAACCTACCTAGGTTTCACCTAAGCGGATCGTCAGGGAAATATATATAGCCAGCGTATCTTCATTCAAAGATGTTCCATTAAATAATATAGTTTTATTGTCCCTACATATTTTTTTTTACTGATCCTTTCCAGTTTCTTAATCAGTTTCTTGATGTCACGAAAAAATTCAAGGAAGGTTTTTTTTACTCAAGTACTTTCGATCTTTTCTAAGACCATCTTCAGTAATAAATTACAAAAACATACTTATTGTAACTGCGATAAAATCTACTTTCCATTGCGATGGTGATTTGAAAAACACTCGCAAATGCTCTCTGGTATTGTTATTTTTAGAATTCTAAATTTATCCGTTGTATTTTTTGTAATGTTTTATAAAATAACCGTTTCGATATAAGGAAGCTGAACAGAAATTGGTAGAAATGTAAAATAACATTATATGTTATATGTACTTTAATATGCTTTTATTATATTCCTAATACATTTTCTTTTGTGTTGGTTGATTTATTTTGATATAGGGGGCCTCGAGACTTTGAAGTTTTCGTTTATTATTTCTATGGTGCAGACATTGTTGTTGTCAGTCAGTATTTTCTTGTATTTTGAAGGTGGACAAAAATGTGCATTTAGACATTGTGCAATAAAACATGTATCTGATAAATAAAGTTTAAGTCCACTTGATAATGTTGTGGTGGTCAAGGGAACATATGTAATTACTTTTTGTCAAAGATACAATCACTCAAATGATATTTTTAGCTGATAAAATGTTTTTCTTTGCAAAATAATAGTTGACGACGAAGATTTATTGCATATGATTAAGCTGGTTGGGTCCCTTCTAATTCATGGACATGTGTAGTTACACCAACGTAAACATCAATTAAGTTCAATGAAGTCCTAACGGGCTCAATGCGTCCCACGAAAAAATTAATTTTATTTATTTTCCTAACATCTATCAACCTATCCATCTCTATCTCATATCTATCTATTTGTATCTCTCTCTCCCTATATATATATATATATATATATATATATAACTATTTATTAAAAAAATATGATTCCATCGCTACATACGTGTTCTCATGTTTCAAAACAGCAGCCGAAAACTTGTTTTGAAACATGAGAAGTCTTATGTAGCGATGGAATCATATTTTAAATAGATAATTATATTTAGGCTGTACTTTTGTATCGAGCACTGTTTTTAAAAATAATAACAAAAAATACTAAAAATTTTGGATTATTTACCTAACGAGGTCTTTCCTTTTATATATATATATATATATATATATATATATATATATATATATATATATATATATATATATATATCAAGTTCTCGAGGCGTTCTACATCAAAATCAACCAACCATCACTTACCAAAATTTATTACGTGTAACAAAGTATTCAGCGGACATTTGTTACCTCCTTACATTGGGACTCATGTTTTCCAAAAGAAAAAAATACATACCTACAACAGTTAATTTAAAAATTTTAAAATAATTATAACAGAGCACATTCATACGTGTTTTATAAAAAAATCACCACCCCAGCGAACAGAGTTACAATCAGTTCATCTTTGTCTTTCACTCTTGGGCATGATCTTGGATTGGATCGATCGTAATTTGGTAAGAAAAAATTATGGCACCTAAAGAAGCTATTTTGAGTAATAGAAATGATTATATAAAAATAGACATATGTCTATAATATTCAATTAATATATCACGTCAGGCCATGTTCTCTATCTCTGATATTGAGCACTTTAAGCCACAATAAGCTTACAATTATATTTATCATTATATATATATATATATATATATAGAGAGAGAGAGAGAGAGAGAGAGAGAGAGAGATTTGTCACCAGCTTAAACAATAAATTGAATCTATTTACATATATGATTATTTCAAAAATTATATTGAGACGTTTTAAGAATTATATATCTATAAATTAATACAATTCACTAATCATCTGAAGAATATTACTATTCTTAGGTTATAAAAAGATGGTCTCTATTTTCTTGGACTGTGTCTTGTCGTTGGATAGGTTGTGGCTGTCTAAAGAATCCTAACCCTTGTTACTAAAAAAAATGACGTTATCCTGTTTTTCTCCGTGCATTTTTAGCCAAATACTTCATATACACACAGAGTTTTTAATGAGATACGAGTTAGTTTTTTTTTTTTTTCTGTTAACCTTTGACCAGGATTTTCGTTCGTTTGTTATTCAAGAAAACTTCAATTCTCACACTTAATTACTCAAATATATAATACTGCACAAAATGCTTCGCCATATTGACATATAAAAAACAAGAAAATTATGTTTGTTTACAAGAGCCAAGAGTAGCAAGCTCGCTTTCCCTGCTTATTCATACTGTCAATTTATACGCATATATAAAACAACATACATCCGTGTCACACATTCTCAAATGTGAGAATGTGTCTGACATGTGTGTACTTTGTTTCTCTTTTTACAATTCTTTTTATTATACGTTAAAAAAAGATACACAAAATATTTTCCGTGAAGTTTTTTCTCACAGATCGGCGTCTTTGCCAGAACGTTCTACTCAACAGCAAACTCTCAATACATCCTTTATTCAACTAATTTTAGGTCCTGACTTTCTCAGCTTTGCTCGGAAATTCTCTTCCAATTCAAAGTTCCACTCATCTGGTGTACCCACACGCGATTTCCCCTCTAGAACTGAGGCTCTATTGAGTAAATTGCGCATAAGCCCATTGATGTTATTGGGCATCGTCTCTAAATCAGACTGCCATAAGGCAGGCGGTGGGGACGGGATACCTGTTGATGTCCTGAAGAAATGTGCTCCTGAACTAGCTCCTGTTCTTTCCAAATTCCAAACCACGACGGTGTCAAGCTGTATTGGTCTCTGCTTTTCCCTTGTGCAACATTGGTGACGTGGAAAAGGAGGACGTGCCACATGGGTGACTGCTGATCTCTCATCTCAAAAATTCTGCCAAGGGTAGCGCCCTGGAAACGGCAGAACTATTTTGGTGTAGATCTATGGTCTCTGGAAATGGACGGATGCCCATAAGGTAATTGAATACCTTTTCTTTGGTTCCTATGTCTTAATACTTTGCTTATTTTCTATAAGGCACATTAGGATTTCTGTCACGTTTTTGCTGTTGTGAGTTCCTATAGATAAACTGCTGTTGTAACTGCTTGATTTTCACGTACTAAACACCTAGACCCCAACCGCAAATGTCTCTTTTACTGACATGTACTCTGTCTTTTAGCCGTTGACTTCTTTTACAAACGTCAAAATATTCCTTGAGCAGAAAATTCTACCTGTTCATGATTATTCCCCTTGAATATGACCTGCTAAGAGGGCTGTGTTCCTTATTTGTGCATGCTTTCTTATGTGTAATTAAATACAAAACAAATAGTTTCAGACACACCTGGTTTCGAACGTTAACCTTTCGATCAATGAGAATTTTTCTTCTACGTGTTGTGTTCCTTCAACATTTAGAAGATCATGACCCTCCATATTTTCCTCTCATTTTAGCTCTAAGTACGTTTTGTAATTCTGCGATTTCTCCTAATCCTGATTCTGCCAAGATCGTTAGATCGTTACTTGTTCCTTTCCACTATACCTCATGTCTGTTTTTTTTAAATTCTTTCACCTCCAAGAAAGGCAATAAAGCCACTACGACGCAGGGGTTACCCAGTGTTAGAGAATGTGAGAAAAACTACTATTAAGGAGAGAGTACAATAAAAGAATAAGGATTAAGAAGACAGAAGATTGTCATCGAATTGACATTTTTGAAGATCAAATTTGCCTTGGAAGCAAGAAGCCTGAAAAGAGTTCCACAAGTGGGAATGGTGATAGAAGAAACGGTTATCATAGAATTTACGGTTAAATGTTGTCATTTCAATTGTAAATTTATGAGAACTTGCTGCCAATCTTGTATTGCACTTAAATTCATAAAGTCTATGTAATATAGTAGAAAGTCCATCAGCACAATATCATGAAAGAATTTATAGATAATAGCATAGGGAATCTACGTTACGGCGGTGGGAAATCGACTGAAGCTGAGTCGACCGGTCAGTGCCAATTACATTGCAGATTCTTCTTTGGATGTTATCAAGAATATATAAATATATAGCAGGAGACCCAGACCAGACTTGGCAGTAGTATTCGAGGCACAAACTAATGTTAGACTTATAAATATATAAGAGAGATTCTGGAAAGAAAGATGTACCGAGCACCACATTGTGAACCGACATTCTTAGCTCCTTTCAATATTTTCCTTGAAACTCTGTCTCTGCTCATATATTCAGGCCATGGTATTCTCGGCATCTTTCTGTAAAATCGCATTTTCATGCATCATGTTTATTCTTCATCAGTGACGAGATTGTCAGTCATTAACGGTCATATATCCGCACTCTTTTATGGCAGTGAATCCTGTACAAATTTTGCTTGCTTTAAAAATCAGCCTTCCAAATACTGGTTTAAAACTCAGATCTGATACTGAAAGCGTCACAAATAGAATATACCCATCTCATTCAGCCACTATGCACTGACATATTTAGCCAGGTGAATGCTGGTAACCGGTCTAATATATTTTATTTACCAGCATATACGTTTGCTCAGTTTTCCAATATAGGTATGTTTTAATGCCTGCATACATAGATGTGTCTGCTATCATCGTCACATTTGCTGCTGCCTTGTTCAACGGCCGATAGCCATCCCAACCTTCTGCCCACTCACCAAAACAGCCTGACGCATGCACAAACAAAATCACATTCAGCAATATCGATCTATAATCAATAGAGCCTCGTTCTTGTTTAGCTTTCATCTTGTAAATGACGTCAATTCAATTACACAAACCAAACACACGCACGAGAGTTGCAAAAACACCAAAATGGAAGAATGAAAAGTTTGTTTTTTTTTTTTTTTTTTAATACATGATAACCTCATCCAATCAGCCAACATGGACCGTTTTTGACCTGCTCCACTGTCGGTAACTTTTGTTTATGGTGCCGACAGTGTGTGTTCGTGGTTATATCGGATATAGTATCTCCGACTACCGCTTTAATAATAAAACATTTCACTTATTCAAAACGTTTAAACCTCCTTCCAACAAAATATTGTCGACATTCCTTCAATGTGATGGATTCCCTTCCGGAATTACATGATCATGTCTCTTCAGCCAAATAAAAAGAAGTCTTTTTAACAAAATATAATATTGTCCATTCTAAGTTGAATTAGAGAACGTTATGAAATATGCACAAATCTCTTCATGTTAAAGAAAGGATATATATATATATATATATATATATATATATATATATATATATATATATATATATATATATAATAATAAGAAAAAACAAAAAAAACAAAAATCTGAATATGCAATTATGTAGTATTAATGTTAAAATAAAGTCGACGTCGGACGTTTCGGTCTATTTAAGACCATCTTCATGGACATTTTCATTTAAACATAATTAACATTAGAACTTATAAAAATTTAACACAAAAGACGATGGACATAAGAGCCCAACTAATCCAAACAGATAACTGAAATTTTATACAGATCAGCGTTCCGTTTAAATATGATCACGTAGTCGTCACGTGGGCGATGTTGTTAAAACGTATTCGAAGATGATTTCCAAAAAATTAAAATATTAAAAAGTTGGATTATTTGGGCAAGTGGTTAGAACATGCCCATTCTGACCATGAGACAGAGTTTCGAATCTCACTATGGTCGATTAGTCTTCCAGATGTTATCTGACTGGAGGGATCAATTCCAGCGTGTGGCACATTTGAAAAGTGCCTGTGAATGAATTTGGATAGATGGAACCTTTGGGTGCCGTCGATAGATGTGACAGAGTGAAGTCACAATTTATCCTGGCAGAGGGCTTCAGCGTGCTGGCCTTGTTCAAATTGTTGTTCGCGCTAGATAACACGCTCTTTCCCAGAAACTGTAACTAAGTTCTGCTCAGCATCGTTGCCGCATAAACCACAGGTGAGCTCTGTATATGTTGAATAAACTCAAATGCGCCTGAGCAAGTGTCGGCAATGGGGATTGGCTAGCCGCTCTAGAAGATGGCTATCCTTGAATATGAGTGACAAGATACACACACACACACATATATATATATATATATATATATATATATATATATATATATATATATATATATATATATCATGGGAGGTGTGAAGAAATATACTCAAAATGTCAGAGTTTCCGAAAACTAAAATACACTTATAATTAAATTGAGTTAATTTATAATAATTCTAAAATAAATCCCTGAATTATATAACTGTAAATAAATTCACTTCACTAACCATCTGAGAAGCGAATTTAATTTTTGCGAAACTATGAGTCTGGAGCATAAATCGAACATTTCATTTATTTTCTATCAATGATCTATCTCTTAATAATGACTTTATCTATACAAATGACCAATGCATGCATAGTCCTGGGTATGATGATAAACTACATCCGGCAGCTAGACCTCTGGTCGGGAGATTCGAGATTTTCATGAGAGAGAAATCACTCATTGATTGATGTTTTTCCCAGGTCTACAGTAACCCGAGATGGTAGCACCCGTTAGGGTCCCAGCAATGGGCATATAGAGAACTCCCAAACAAAAATAATTAAGTATCTGTCTATATTTCTGAGATGAGGTATTATGTACATTTACATTATTCGGACTATTGTCCTCATCTTTGTACGCTCCGGCCTTCTTCAGGTGGTTGGAACAGTTTACCCAGTGAGCGAAATAATGGGTTAAGTTCGACATTCGAACTACCTGAAGAAGGCCGGAGCGTACAACGGCCGAAACGTTGTAATAAATATGGCGACAAAAATGAGGACAATAGTCCGAATAATGTAAAAATAATTACGACTCTATGTCTTAATGCTGACGAATTTATTTACGAAGATTATTTGCCTTAAATGTTTGCCTCGTTATAGACTTTACTTTTTCTATATTCCGGGACCCCTTAAAATTTAAAGTATCATGGTTCTTCACAAAATTTGTAGCTGTTAGCAACGTTTGTTTTTTCTTATTCCTCTTAATATGAAGCCCATGATAAAAGTAAACATAGACTAGAGCTCTTTCCTCGGTCTAATTACCGATCTATCGCAGACATTACAGTTTAGGGGTAATCTAGATGACCAGAATCAGGAAAAAGGTTTCTCCACTGATATAGATCTAATGGTGGCATAATAGGTTAGAACTGGCTTATATTAGGTTGGTGCATAATTATCAGGCGTTTTTTTTTGGGGGGGCGAGTTATTTGTTAATAAAAGTTACTGCTTTATTTACTCTTTTTAATAAAAAATATTATTTTATTCTCAGGTTATAAAAATACGTGCCGATAATCATACGCTCCGGAATAATCATTTAAAGATGTTATTGTTGAATTGTCATGTTTCTTATTTCATAATAAATACTGTTGAAAACGCCTGATAATTATGCACCGACCTAATAACATACGTCCAAAAGCAAGATATATACGTTTCATTACCACCGAGCAAACGTATTTAAACTGACAGGAATTGGAGTAATTATATTGAACTAATTGCTATGTTTACTGCAAGGAAAGTTGTTTCGTTGTGTTATACCTACAGTTTTCTTGCATTTGAATCCATCTTGCACATTTATAAATCTACCATTCGTTTATGTATTGAATATTAATACTATATGTGGTCTGGGGTTCCTGCTATATATTTCGGGATTCTTTTCAAAATTCAAAGTAGGGTCTATAATATAATCTATCCTGACCTGAGATTTTGATTTCAGTGACGTACTCAACGCCTCGAAGTGTCTTACAACGGTTTTTGATACAAATTTTTTCATGACAATTCTTTTGTTGAGCTTTCTTAATTGGTCCCTTGACTTCATGAATTTTAGCGTGATACTAGATTTACAATCAGGCTTCATCGCTTTTAGCTAGATATAACTATCAATTCTATTCTAATAGTTCTCGCAATTCACGTCCCTGGAACTCGTTTCTTGCTTCTACAATATTAAAAAAATAAATACAACGGCGATCCCCATTTTCAGTCATCCGGAACATTTTCTTCAATTGTCCTTTCACTTCACTAATCTCTTTACGTTCACTTCTACTCCTAGTTACTCCTTGCGTCTTAGTGACAGTATCGCCTTGATTGGGGGTGAAACTAACAAAAAACTATGCAGACTTAACAGAGTTCAACAACATCTACTCGGCCTTGTGGGTGATGAATTATTTTCCTACCTACAGCCTCCTTCTTTATCGCTATCTCCATGGCAAATGCGCTAACAAGTTACATTTCTTAGTTCTACCAGTTCATGTAACAAGGTAAAATCTTATTAACAGATATTGTAGTAGTTAAATATCAAGGCGACGATTTGGAATAGATTAGTTATTTTATTCTAGTTCTTATTAATTTTCACAGAGAAGAATATTTGCCGAGAGGCCAGGTGTGACCTCGAATTGGACAGGTCAATGCCTATGTTTTTGTTTCTGACGGATATGTCAGCCAAATATATTTTGGAGCTATGTGTCTCTGAATGAATAAAATGTAAAATCAAAACATAAGATTTAACCCCGACTTTAAACAATGCAAAACTGAGTTATTTTGGCGTTTGAAAAGTTTGATATGAAGGCGGAGAATTATGTCTAAATTCAGTTCAATTTTGAGGATACAGTCAAAGACTGGTTGGGCCATCAGACAGACGGGTTGTCAGACACACTCGCAAATGCACAATCGCAAAAGGAAAGGACCTAATATTCACTTGGAATTCTGATTAAACTTTGCTTAACACAGAGATCGAGATCTTAGGTCGCCACCGTCTATTTGCGTTAATAGATGGTAAATATATGCGAGTATCTATTATTTTATTCACCTTCATTAACTCGTCTCTATTAAACCAAAATTGCCATTATTATTTCTTCGGCGAGAGTTTGACTATATGTCAGCCTTGTCGTCAAGTTGTTTACCACGTATTTTTTTAAGCATTTCACCCCAAGCAAGGGGTTATAGAGGATTTGGAGCGACAGCAGATAGGAGTGATAGAGGAAAGGTTGAGGAGAAGAATAGTGGATAGATCAAGGCAACTGGAGATGTCGATTGACATTACATTTGACTAGTTGGAGATTAAAGCTATCAGGGAAACAGGAAAAACGGAGGGAGCTCCACAGGCTAGAAGTGCGAGATATGAAGCTATTGAAGTAGAAGAGACGGCGACATTTAACAGTTTCAACAGTGAAAGGGTGAGAGTGGAATGACAGCCCGCTTGAATTCATGAAGTCTGGGAACGAGCGGAAGCAGATCATCGGAGCAGTTATCCTCAAAGTATTTGTAAAAAAAAGACAAAGGGAGGCGACGGCATTTCTGTAAGAGAGCGACTGCATACAAGATGCCAGATCAGGGCCAACTGCATTGCATATCCGTCCCTGCATCCTAACAAGAACCCTGAGGCAAACAGAAGGGGCTCCAGACCGTATATGGAAGCAATACTCCATCCAAGGGTGAATTGTTGATTTGTAGATCTGGAGGATCGATTCCGGGGAGAAAAATTTCCTGACGCGGCACAGGGATCCAACTTTCCTTGACTCAATGTATTTGTTCCATCTCAGGTCAGCAGTCAACGTGAGACCGAGCAGCCGCAGAGAGGTACTCTCGAGGAGTTGGGCATCAGACATTATAATGTGGGGTGGGGATCAGGGAAAGATCTCTGTGGTGATTAATAGAGAGCAGTTTTGTTTTTGAGGCATTAAATTTAACCAGCCAATTGCTGCCCCAGTTCACAACCGATTGGAGGTTCTTTTCGAGACGAACGGCCAGGTTAGTTTTGTCAGCGACAATGTGACTAAAAGTATAAAGATAATTTTCATGCGATCGCCGATTTATACTATCCCCAATCCCTAAAACAGTTTAGATGCTATCTAATTAAACTTTGCTTAACACAGAGATCGGGATCTCAGGTCGCCACCGTCTAATATTTTTGCGTTAATAGATGGTAAATATATGCGAGTATGTATTATTTTATTCATCTTCATTAAATCGTCTATATTAAACCAAAATTGCCATTATTATTTCTTCGGCGAGAGTTTGACTATATGTCAGTCTTGTCGTCAAGTAGTTTACTACGTATTTTTTTGAGCATTTCATTCCAAGCAAGGGGTTATAGAGGATTTGGAGCGAGAGCAGATAGGAGTGATAGAGGAAAGGTTGAGGAGAAGAATTGTGGATAGATCAAGGCAACTGGAGATGAATTATTTCCACTCTCTCTATCAAATATCCGTACGAAGATAGAGATATAGGAACAAGCGGGGTCCAAACTGAACAACTACACACCGACAAAAACTGTGACCAGGCCAAAGGGGCCTAGGAAACGTGTAAGAAAAGAGAGAAAGTTATATTCAGACATTTACATCTAAGACCCGCCATGCTACGTACATAAGGTCGGCTCACTCTCGTTCTTTTAACATACAATTATGGAATGATATGTCCTGGAAAGAGATATATTTGATCGAAGTAGCTAATTGCTTTAGGTTACTGTAACTGAGTAGAACACTCTAGCGGGTAGCAGTAATGGAACTGTACTCGTCTTATTCGCAGTCAATAAGTGTAGGCAATAGGCGTAGACCAACAGGATAGCGAATGGCGGAGTCCAATGGGCGTCCGCTGTACCTCTACATCAGCCTGTATTTATGGCTGACATCAGCCTGTATTTATGGCTGACATCAGCCAATCATATTCCTGTCAGGGGGAACACAAGTGTATGCATCAAGGAAGAAAAAGGTCAATTTGGACAGATTCAACCCAAGAACCATAGACTCAAGTCGGATGTTTCCAAAATCACTGCAATCTTAACACCACTTCTCGGATCAACTGTTATCTACTTACAACAGCATAATTCAGTAATCCTCTTTCTTGACTGTCTCCTTAAACGTTTTTTAACGAATAACAGCAAAAAACATCCCTGTTCGGACACCCATATGTACATGATCATTAGATAGGTCACACGCTTTTATCCTCTGCATTTAATATGTCTTATGAGTATCAAATTCCCTAAATCTCCTATCCTCGTTATGCGTCACAGATATTTCAATGGTAACTTTTTGGTTTTAACTAAAATTATCCTTTTCATTTCCTTTTCCATTTCTCTTAAAATGTCATTGTAGCTGACATGTTCGGTCAATGGTATTCTCAGCATCCTTCTGTAGAACCACGTTTATGTTGCTTCAATGTTCCTCTTCAACTGTAAGAAATTGTCCAGCGTTCACTGCTGATTGATGTTACATAGCAAGTAGTTAGAATTTTCTTTGTTTCTAACGAAATATTTCAGTTTATTAATACTTTACTTAACTTTTGAAATGCATCTTTTTCTATTCCAATTCGCGCTCAGATATCAGTGTCACATTTTCCGTTATGAGTTAAAACACTTTCCAGATATTTAAATTGATTCTTCTTGTAAATTCTTACCACTTTATGTCTTTAAAATTCTGCCATCAAAGGAAGCGATATATTTCTCAATAGATCGCTATTCATTAGTACGTTTACACCATACAGTAAACCGTCTGCCATTTTGTTTTCTTTATCGCCTTTATCGCTATCATTGACGTGTTTCCTTGGACAGGAGCTATCAAATCTTTTTTATTTCGCTGCCTTGATAGAATCTGAATACGTTTACGTGTTCTTGTGGATGATGAATTATTTTCCACTCTACAACCACTATCCTATAAGCGCAACGGTACCGGCCTGTTGCAACTCGATCACTTTTCCTATGTTTGGTGATGTACGGTGGCCGTTAATTATTAAGTATAACTCAAGTCTTCAATGTTAAGATAAAACAGTATTTAATTACAACCGCAAATAAATACTTAACAGGATCAAAGAAGTAAAAGCCAGCCAAAGATAATTAACTATTTCAGTGAATATCTTGTTATTAGCGGGGATCGGCTTAACTTCCGGTAAATCCTAAATCAAAACCCAAAACATCATCGCACAATAATTCACACTAATTCGGCTGGATAGTTCCACACAATAACCACTGCAGTCAGTAGCCTGACACCGCTATTTATACGCCTGGTGGAAAACATATATTCATAAGTACATAGTTTCACGCTCGGACCTCGGTGTCGGTAGTTACTCATTTTGTTCCTATATGACACCATAGCACCTATATAGATGAGCGCCATTCTTTTGTTCCATCAGTTCAGGCTCTTACAATCTGCTCTCAATTTACCATTGCCAATTCCACGGACTTTAAGCATCTTTATTTCCTACTTGTCCCAACAAAAAAAAAAAAAATTATACAGAGTTAGCTCTTCCACAAAGAACTGCGAAATAGAACGCCGTGGGGTGGATTCCTTGAGTACATCAATCTTGAACTCTTCAAGTCTAGGTTAAATTGTTGGAAAAATATAAAACAGTGCTGTTTGCTAAAAATGAGATTCTTCTTGTAAAATTCTACCACTCTATGCCTTTGAAATTCTGCTATCACAGGAGGCGATATATTTCTCAAAAAACAGCGATATTCGTCTACCTTCATTAATTCGTTTACACCATACTGTGTCACTAAAACCGGTTCTTATTCTTGAGTCTGCCATTTTGTTTTTTTTGTTTTTCATCGCCTTTCATACGGCTATCATTGACGTGTTTCTTTGTTTGATTTGAAAATATCGACATATTGTGCACATGTCGAATTTCTCTTCTGGTCTTGTCAACAAGGGCCTTCTTTTGTGCGAAGCGGACAAGGAGTGAGCGAGATTTGAAAGAAAAGAAGTTTTGAATAAAGAGGTAAGAAATGAAGTTTAAAAAAAAAAAAACGTCGTAACACGAGGGAGTAAAAACTGAGCATGCGCACATATTTATAAGCAAATGAAATTGCAGAAAGAAAGAAAGAAAGAAAGAAAGAAAGAAAGAAAGAAAGAACATGATAAACAGAGGTATAAAGAGAATAGATAGAAAGTGACATTGAGAGAAAAGAGAAAAGAAAAGAAAGATCAAAGAAAAGTAAAGACAGAAGGAAAAAACAAAGGAAGTAAATTCAAGAGAACAAATGAATGAAGGGAAAAATAAATTGAAATGAAAAAATTGTAGTAAAGAAAGAAAGAAAGATGAGAAGAGGAAATAAAAAGAAGAGATCATAAAAAGATTCAACATTCCATTGAAATAAAAGTTACATCTATTATGATTCACTTAAATGTTCCAATTCGTTCATGCCATCCTTCGTCCGGTTTACGAGTTCATGTTGAATATTTTATTGATTATTACAGAATTCAATAAGAATAGAACTTCCGGGATAAACTTGAACGTTAAATCAAATTAACATAAAATATTTTTTAATATGCCAAAAAATATTTGCAAATCATATTCATTTGAAAATATTTTTTTAAATATCTCATTTTTTTTTAAATATGTAAAATATTGTTTGTTTCAAGAAAGCTAAAATATAAATAATTACTCTACAAACAACTGGACGAAACAGCACAGCGGGATCTCTTTGTGGCTGTCTTTAACTTAAAATATTTTAATTAAAAAATTGTCTGTTTGGAGAAAAATAAAATAAATCCCTTATTGTATAAACATCTCGTAAATCATTATGCGACGAACGGACAGAAATACCACACAATCACGCATGCGCGTACGAACGCAATCACAAACTTGTGGCACTATTTAGATAACCAAAACGAGCATTGAAAACCTTGAAACGACTACTGACAAAATTATTTTATCGGTACTGCATTAATACATACCTGCCGATTATTTCAATGGCCGATATATTTGAGCGGATACAAATACCATTTCATAAGATTTTTTTTTTGTTTTGTTTTGTTTTTTTTTAATTTATTGGCTTACCAATCGCTGTGGGTTATTTAATGGCGAAATCTAAATATTTTAAACGCAATTTTATACCTTCAAGTAGTAAAGATATTTTGTATGTAATTTTACACTTTCAAGTTACTTGTAGACTAAAGTTCAAAATTTTGACGACACCGCCAGTTTAACATTGGATGAACTTGAGAGAAGAACAAAAAAATAAAAAAAGAGCTCTTAGTCATTAAAAAAAAAGAATGGAATCAGTTATCAAACTTATTCTTTTAGAAACTTTTTCAACGAATGCTAAAAATGTGTGGCGCAATAATCAACACTAAAGGAGGATATTTTGACGGAAGTAAAATTTAATAAAACGTTGTTTTTTCTTTTTGGCATAACAAGAAACATGTCTCATTTTTTTATCATGTATAATATTTTTTTCTTATTTAAAGTACAAAACAACTACATTTTCGGCCAATTTAAAAATTGCCAGGAATTTCGTCAAACTTTTGAACATAAGTATATGTTTTATAGAGATATAATTTGAACATGGTTGAACAGAAGTTTCTCTTCCTTACGATTTATCATTGTTATACAGAGATAGGGCGTCGTAGGTTACTAGTGCAAAGAAGAGTAACATGGTTTTACAGAAACTTAACAAATGATACGTTTAGTTATATCCCCGAATTTTGGAGTACAGACACCATCCTCAACAAAATGCTCACCAATGAATGCTAACGTTGAAGAGATATCGGAAAAAGCTTCTTTTTTTTTTTAATTTTTTTAAAAATAGAACGCACCTTGTGCAAGGTAGTAAAGCAAGGCGTTACTAGGTGTGAAAGAATTAGAAAAACAAAACATTATTAAAGAGCGAGAACAATAGAAGAGTGGTCGGGAAGGTAGTATATAACGATTGACATTGCATTTAAATTTTTGAAGATCAAAGTCGGCTGGAAAGCATGGAGCCGGGAGAGAGTTCCCCAAGCGAGAAAATAAATTTTACCATTTAACTTACGATTGCATCTCACCGATTCAACTGTAAATGGGCGAGATCTTGTTGGCAAACTAGAACTGGGTTTAAATTCATGAAATCTAAATACCATAGTGAAGATCTCATCCGAACAATTACCATGAAAATGTTTATAGAAAAGACACAGGGAAGAAACTACACGGCGGTGGGAAAGTACCTGAAGCCGAGACGACAGGTAGGACCAATAATTTTGCTGATTTTTATTTTGGATTCCTAAATATATAATAATTTGGTCCCTAAATATATAATAGGAGAGTGGGACCATATGTGGCAGCAATATTCAAAGCATGGATGAATGGTAGACTATGTAAGATAGATTCTGGAAAGTATAATTGTCTAGCACGAGACAGTGAACCCGATTTCTGAGTATCTGACCTAACAATGGATACAATAAAACCTTTCCACTTCATATCAAGCAAGAATGAATCAATTTTTTGGAGGTTAGTTTCAGCCATGCTGATGGAAAGCAGATGATTAATAGGGAGCAGTTTTGTTTTGGAGGCGGTAAAATTAACAAACCATTCTATGCCCCAGTTAATAACAAATTGTAGATCATTTTTCGAATGTCAACTGTTTGACTTTATCGTACTGATCAGTTTAATTTATCTTTGTTTCACAGAAGCCAAAATCAATGGAGAGCCTAGTAAAATAAAATCCATTATTATATAGTCTTCGTTTACTAAGCTTAGTTTGTGCTAAGACTAAAAGAATGGAAACGCTAAGTGAAAATCCGATGTATAATGGCAATAGATAAGGAAATAAAATCGCTAAGTATCATTCCTATGATTCAAATATTTGTATTTAATTAATCACACTGGGTTTAGAAAGATATCAGAACTATTCAAGGAAAACACTAATTAAATGGCTTGTAAACAGAGAGAACAAATTCAACATTAATATTCATAACCGGAAATAGTTGTTTTGATGGCCTACAGGAAGCTCTCAGTTGTTATCAAGCAATGCTTGACCAATGAAGAGAAAAAAAGGCGGGAAGACGATAAGAAATTAGTTGCATACAGCTATCTAAAAAGTCAACGATTCGTTAGAGGCTATAAACACCGCATGCTCAAAACACGTAGAGATAAGACTCCGGTAAAAAAAATTCCAGAAAGTAAAATTTTTTTTTTTATTTTATTTTATTTTTTTTTAAGTATCTACATTTCAACGCAAGAGAATCTGCAAACAAATAGAAAAATGAAGAACGCGACGAACCAACGAAGAATAATTTTGAAATCCTATTAATGTAAAAGAATTAAACAGGAAGCAAGACAATCCTACACTTGGAAACAAATCCGAAAATACCGTAAATTTTGTCGTATAAGTCGCCCTCACCGTTTTTAGCTCAACATTCTGGGTTAGGTCTATACCTACCGTATAGGTCGAACCACAGACATACGGTAGGCTGCCAGTAGCCAAAAACTGAGGTCTATCAGTAAATGAAGTTAGGCTTCAGTATACGATGACCTGTGCCACAACTGCATAATGTCACACGACTTCCCGGTATATTGAGACAGTAACCGTTATATATGCTTTTTATAGCAAATAATCTACAACACATGCAGATAGGTATCGCATATATTTTTGTATACTATTGTATTATATTAATTTCTATGATAATGTGCCACAACTGCATAATGTCACACGACTTCCCGGTATATTGAGACACTAACCGTTATATATGCGTTTTATAGCAAATAATCTACAACACATGCACATAGGTATCGCATATATTTTTGTATACTATTGTATTATATTAATTTCTATGATAATATGCCAGATATGTTTTAGTAGGCTATATTTGTGACAGATTGATGGAGGTACGTTAAGTGGTGTATACTTATTGTTAGAAGGTGGTGTCCCATTTGTTTACAATTCGATGGTAAAGGGTTGCATGTTATAACTTCTACAGAAATCGGCCCCTGGTTTTGGAAATATTCTTTTAGGCTTGCAAACTCGTCATGTACGCCGTAATTTACGCTAAATACGGGGATCGCTACCCAATTTGACATCGAAAAAATAGAGGTGACAGTAAAGTAATTTATTAAGCAAAAGGAGAAATCCTTCATATGTCTGAGGAGCAAGGACTGGTTTAAAAGTTCAACGTATTTGGGAATTTATGACTATGACTCATAAGTCAATCAACCAATGTTGAATGGTACAGAATTGCGTCTAGATTAAGTCTAACATTTCTACTATCCGATAATATTTCGTGTACAGTGCATTCGAGGTTTTGACCATATTGTTTATTCCGAAGAGGAAGTACTGTTACATAGACAGCATTAAAATCATTTGTGAAGCGAAGGCTTGTGTATATCTGTTGTAGGCTAAAATAGCAGGGAGATATTACAGGAACCTATGTTCCAACGTGTTGTGGCCGTAAGCTTGTGTAATACGAAAGGATTTGTCCATTACGATCGATTTGAACATGAAAAGAACATCACTTAAGACTTGTTTGCCAGCAACACGATCGAGTAAACCTACCCTGTCGGAGAATGCAAAGCCAAACCCTGCAAAACAAATCCAAGAAAAAATAGATAGGATACAATTTTTTGATAATCACTATATTTTTTCAAATGCTGCTTGGGACATAAACAAGAGGCCTCACTCTGGAAGACGACCCAAATTGAAATGAAGAACCCTTGAATGAGACTATTTAATTGCATCCAGGTCCACAGTTTTTTTTGTGCTAAATATTAGTGTGTCATGTTAAAATGTCCACGAACAACTAAAATTGCGAAAACATACAAAGAGGTAATTTCACGCTTGAGAAACGAACACTAAATTCAACCATATACAACAGATCTTTATCAAAGAATGCCAAACTTTTATTTTGGCATCGCATTCTTATAGCTGATGAAAAATAGGTTTCGCTATCGACAGAAAATGAAAAATAACATTGGCTATCAAAAAATGAAAAAAAAAAAAAATTAACACAACGAAAGCGAACTCTCCATCCACAGAAATCCTTCCTTTGTGTCTGGTGTTATGAAATTGATTAAATGATTGATTCGTTTTCGACGGCTTATCAACCCTTCGCCGTTTATTTAAAGCCAGAAAATACTTTTTTTTAGATTGTAATAATTCTCTTTTAGATAATAGTAACAATATAATATAATATAATAAAATATAATAATATAACATAACTACAGTGGGCCGACACTATTTTTGAAACAGTTTGAAAAGTGTGCTTAAAGGTGTTTTTTGCTGCCGAAAGCTTTTGTGTTGATGAGTAGGTAATTCTCAAATAACTGTCCATTAATTGTATGAACATTGATTGATGGGTTTGTCTTTGGTTTCATGTTTTCTTTATTTTTACTTCAACATAGGCGACACTATTTTGGGACATGGCACATATTCCGTGTTTTTTTTAATGATTTAGTCGACGAACGTGTACAATATGCACATTTTCTGCAGGTAAATTGTACCCTGACCATTACATTTGAGTATCTTTACCATTCGCTGCGAAAACGTATTAAAATCCTGAAGAAGAATGCGTCCAAAAGAAGTCATCAGTTTGGTCCAAAAGAAGAGAGAAGACGGGCTCATCATCCGAAAGATCGCCGCTGAGATGAAGCTACCGAAGTCAACATTTGAATACATGCTAAGTACAGACTATGAGCGGAAGAAGAAGAGAGGACGGAAAAAAACAATTTCCAAGAGAACAGAAAGAAGAATGAAGAGGAGTGTTACGAGGTTGTTATCATCTGGAGAAAAGGTGACAACGAAGAACGTAAAGGAGAAGTGTGAACGTGACGTCAGTCTTCGAACTGTACAAAGAAAGCTACACGAAATTGGACTTAAGTATGCTAAAATCAAGAAAAGAATTACACTAACGAGAAAACACATGGAGGCAAGGCTGGGAAGCTCCGAAAGATGAATAACAAACCATGTTGACTTCAAGAAAGTGATATTTACTAATGAAAAACATTTTAAGTTCGATGGACCTGACGGGTGGTGTACAGGGTCGAGAAAAAATGAACCTGTTATTCTCAACAAGAGACAGATGGGAAGAGGAGGAGTTATGGTTTGGGGTATGGTATTTCCGAATAGAAACTTGTGGATCGAGTGATTAAAAAGACGTCAAAATAGCTTGAGCTGCAGAGAACTTTTGGAAGAGAGCCCTACCATTCATAGAAAAAGAAATAGGAAGTAATTTTATTTTGCAGCAAGATAACTGCATCATCCATGTGGCCAAATCAGTGAAAAATTGGATGTGTGAAGCAAATATAATTACTCTGGAATGGACTGCAAGAAATCCAGACTTAAATTTAATTGAAAACATATGGGAAATGCTTGTAGAGCTTGTTTACGACGGGCCAGAAATAACCAGAGAAGCTGAACTGTGGCAGCACATACAAAATGCTAAAAATAGACTGCTAGAAACACGAAGAGATGCAATTATCAATATGTACGAACATTATGAAGATAGACTGATAAAAGTCATTGAAGAAAAGGGTGTTGCCATAAACTATTAGCATTGTTTCTGCAATGTCCGAAAAATACTGTCGCCTGTGGAATGTGAAAATTTGTAAAAAAATAAAAATACTTCTAATTTGGATTCTGCTTTTCCATTTGTAGTATTGAAACAGTTTTTAAATGTTATTGTCATTATACTAAAACAGTACAGACTACCTGTGCTACCTAAAACTTGAAAAAATAAAGTGTCTGAAAAATAGTGAAGGCCCCCTGTAGCAGCATGGCCCGGCGTTGCCCGTGCTTGATTTAAAAATCGTAGAACTCATACAGCAATCGTTATCACTTGACTTGAAATATTTTTGCCCTTCCTTGCCTTTAAAGGAGTGCCCTTTGCCGTGCTGATATTGCTACATGCCTTACTTCTTGCCTATCTCACACTGCGAATTTTTTCTAAGCTCTATACTAAACATGAAATCTCTTACGAAAAAAGAACTAAACAAAATGAACACAAAACGATCAGCTTTAAAAAAAGGCTCGTAACTGGAAAAACCGAATGAAAATAGAATGTTAACAACAAATACTTTTTCACACCCAACCCAGTTCTGCGGAATCAGAATCAACGTTGAGTTTAAGCAAGCGAATGAGCCAATTGGAGTAAAGTGCCATGCAGTTTAAGTTTTTCACACGTGTGACGAATGCAGCTATCGATTTTTTTTTGCATGCTAGCATGCTAGTTAACATTCGTGTCAGTCAGCTGTTGGCTCTCACGCTGGCAAACAGAATCTTCCTGCCTATTCGTGGCAGCCAGCTATAGGCTCTCACTCTGGTCATTAGAAAATGAGCTCAAACTACATGAAAACTGCCTTAGACGCATGAAGAATTCGAATATTTCTACTCTCGATCGGAGTTGGGAAATGCAATGTCGGTCTTGGCCTTCCGCCTAACATGGAGCATGTGCATGTAAATTTTTGTGCAAATCCGTCGAAAATTGCGGCCGTGCATTCGTTACACACACACCCCACACACACACACACACACACACACACACACACACACACACACACGTCCTGCCTTTTATAGAGATAATAGTAATAATATAATATACTATATTAATAATAATAATAGTTTAATAATACAAATAATACTAATTAACCGATATATGTAGGGAAAAGAGATAGAACCACACCTTTCCACTGGGAATGTAACTCGACCATCCGATTAACATTTGCAAGCCATTCAGACCACAATTACATCTAAGCTGAACGCATCTTTGTATTCCTAACTGGGACTGTCCAGGACCGATGTTGCTTAACTTCGGAGATATTACAAGAATTTATGTTCTAACGTGATGCGGGCGTAAGGCTGTGAATATGAAAGGTATCGTCTACTACGAACGATTGGAACAGGGAAGGAACATCATTGAAGCCATGTTTGCCAGCAACACGATCGGATAAACGTCGAAAGTGTCCTGTTTTGGTAAAAACAAAAAAAAAACATAAGTGTTATTCTCTGGCAGGGAAATTCAAGACTGAACTCTGTAAAAGAAACTCAAGAAATATAAGATTGTTAGGATAGAATTTTTTCCACTACTTTGATACTCACTATATTTTCTTTTGTTTTCATTACTAGTTTTTATTACGGGGAAAATAAAGAAATAAATATTAAGATGTTTATTTAACGGGACACCAACACTTTTATGGGTTATTTACTGCCGAAATTTAATTTTCTTGGGAATTGTGAAGTAATAAAAATAATATATGTTATTCTACTTTCACATTGTAAACGATACTAAGCTTTAGTTTGTACACATGTTTTTTCTGGACATAATTACTAGTGGAGGTGGTATGTGTGATTTATGTTAAAGTTTTCTAGGAATAAATTAATTGATATGAAAGAATTCTTTCATGTTCGTTGTTTGAGTTTCGTTTCATTTATTTAATGCCGAAATGTAAGTATTTTGAACAATTTAATGGCTTCATCTAAATATAGTTTGAATGAAATTGTATGGTTTCAATTACAGATAAAATATATTGTTGGTCACTTTGATATAAATTATATTCTTATACAATGAAAACGTTTGTTTTTTCTTTGCCGGTTAACTATTTGCCCGAAGCTGGTAACCTAACAGTTGCTACCAT
The DNA here is from genome assembly GCA_903632075.3 of Acanthosepion pharaonis. Taxonomy (NCBI): domain Eukaryota; kingdom Metazoa; phylum Mollusca; class Cephalopoda; order Sepiida; family Sepiidae; genus Acanthosepion; species Acanthosepion pharaonis. Next base: position 2,119,128 of record CAHIKZ030004817.1, on the reverse strand, counting down.
CCCAGGTGAGGGTGAACCCGAGTACAACAGAAATTAACAGGTGGTCACACGCTCTTCAAAACCACCCGGTCTTGCTGCCTGATTTAGTTTATTGGCGTATTTTTTCTTTCCAGAATCTGTCCTATAAAGACGGTTTATAGATAATGGTGTTTCACCAAAGTCAGAAGTAATATATATATATATATATATATATATATATATATATATATATATATGAAAAGTGTATATAAATATAAACAAATATATATATGTATAATTATTTATATATTATATGCGCGGTACTTTTTAGAAAGCGCTCAATATCAGAGATAGAGCTAACATATTTGGTTGGATAGAGCTAACATATTTGGTTGGATAAATTGAACTACCCTCTCACCCAGCACATTGAATATTAAACTAAACATCACCATATAAATTAATCAATAAGGATTACAAATTTCTACCTGTTACATATACACAGTCACCAAAAACAAACAAATAACCAGCTTTAAATATAACAAATAAAGCCCCATTTTTTTTTTCAAAAATTTAAAAATAAATATAAATAATAATAATCTTTACCTATCATAATTTTACACAAACCCCATCACACGCATATACATACATGCGAGGAAATATTTTCCAGCTGGAAAATACATATGACATGTACACATCAACGAGACATTTCCGCCACACTTCCAATGTTTAGATTTCAACATTTCAACATACAAATGCGTATGTATAGATATAACACCACCCGTATACATACATGTGTCGTAGCCGAAACTGACCACATGTGTTTATATATGTATGAGTCCCGACGGACGACCAAGTATGTTTATGTGTCTGCATACATCGATGTTTGCGTTAGTACGATGAATGATAAAACGACGAAATTTCCCCCACCACTTCCACAATAACACCAATACACGCAATCTACATAAACTCAAATTTTTTAAAACATTAATCAGTTTGTCTGACGATCGCTAAAGCGTGAAACCCAGGGTCACAAACTCACATCTATCCAACCAAATATATATATATATATATATATATATATATATATATATAAAGAGTGTTTCATTAAGACGGATCAAAGTCAGCAGTAAATAAATCAGTGTTATTGGTGAAAATTTATTTATTTCTATATTAGATCATGTTATTTAACTCATGGAAATTACGTGTGAAAAATACTGTCGCCCAAATATCCGGCAAGGTTTCGACGGCACACCTCCACTCGATGGTCAAAATTTTTGATGACGTCTCTTTGATCTCACCAATATGCCTTATTATCTCATCCTTCAGCTACTGAATTATTGTTGACTTGCTGGCATAGACCTTACTTTTGATATGACTCCAAAGGGAGAAATCTTAAGGCGTCAAGTCGCTCGATAGTTGTGGCCAACAGACATATTGGTCAGTTTATTGATTGTATCTGTCGACACTTCAATATCTACGCATTCACTGCAAACCTAATTAATTAGAAACGAATTTTACATCTGTTGTTACCAAGAGTTTATATATATATATATATATATATATATATATATATATATATATATATATATATATATATATTTGGTTGGTACAAAATTCATCACTGCCATGAATAGACAAAATTAGTTTTATTATTACCACTGATGATAATAAAAAGTAAAAAATGAAAACGGACTAGTTAACTGGTTTCGTACCTCGCTTAACAGAGCTAAATCGAGTAAATTATATTATTAAAAAAAAACAATGGACAAAGGTTATTGGTGGAAAAAAATTGTAATTAGTTGGAGGCCTAATATAAATTACTTCTGTTTACACAGAAGGCTTTATATATATATATATATATATATATATATATATATATATATATATATATATATAAAAAAGAGCGTTTCATTAAGACGGATCAAAGTAAGCAGTATTTAAATCAGTGTTATTGACGAAAATTTATTTATTCCTCTATTGGATATATATGCCCAACAAATCTGAAAGAAAAAGAAAAAAGTCATAATATGCTTAAACTTAATTTCCATTTAAAACCGGTCCAAGTTATTGGAACATCCTTTAAATCTATTAGTCTACGATACGTCCATGCTTATAATATTGTTGCCATATATATTCCGGTGTCCCTGCTATTTACTTTGAGATACTTGATAACATTCAAAGTAGAATCAGCAATATTATTTGTCCCGATCTGGCATCTCGGCTTCAATCACCTACTCACTGCCATAACGTTTTTTCCTTGGGGCTTTTTTATAATTATTTGCATGGTAATTATTTGGATTAGCTCTTCGCTATGGTAAATATATATTCAATATATACTTCAATTTTCTTTATCAGCTGAGAGACAAATATTCCCCAATATTCACAACCGTATAGAATATTAATCATTAGTTAGGAGTTCAGTACTCTTTTCCGGCTTTGTAATGAAAGGTTACTCTTAAGCGACACCAAATTCCGAAGCCGCATAGGGATAGCGAAATATGCATTCTAAATGCTAAGCAATGTATTAAGAAACAGGAAAATCTTGTTAGAAACAAAGAAAAGATTACCAGACCGTTATAAAATATCTGTCTATCTATATGACAGTGAATGCAGGATCATCTCCTCGCAGATTAAGAAAAGGTTTGTGACAGCAAATATGTGGTTCTACTGAAGGACTATGAGAATACCATGGGCAGAACATGTTAATAGCGTGGTAGTTTTAGAGAAATTGAAAAAAATGGATACTATATTTAGAATAAAAAAGAGACAACTGAAATTTCCACAATACACAGTGAGGAAAGAAGGCTTGGTGAATTTGACATCCACAAGGCATATAGAAATTAAGAGAGACAGAGGAATTTTTAAGGAAATTGGGAATAAATACATTTATACTTAGAATCAGAAAGAAACAGGTGAAATTTCAAGGGTGCATAATGCGGAAAGAAGGCTTGGTAAATTCGACACACACAGGGCCTATGGTATACAAGAGAATCAGGAGAAACCATCCAGGAAGTTTTCGACAAAATGGGAAAATAGCCTTACACTTAGGATCAAAAAGAGACAATTGAAATACATAGAACAAGTGTTTTGAACAGGAGTAGAGGTTTATCCCTTATTTCCTGTTTTAGGATAAGGTTTCCGGTTCTTTCTAAAGTCTACTTCAACTATCGTCTGGGTCAAACACCCACCTCCCCGGCCTCTTTAACAGGAGTAGATGTTCTTTGTTCCTTCTCTCTTGGCGTCGACTTCTCAATTCCTTTGTTGTGGCCTTGTTAGGGCCAGAAATAAAGACACGAAGAGAGGAATTGATTTAAACAAATATATTAAAAGGAACAGTAATACAAACGAGAGAGTTACAGCAAGAGTATTCCCTCTCTCAAAAGGCAATACCTGCTCCTATTTATAGTTGGTAGAGTCCATGCGTGCGTGGTTAAATTAACATAACATCCTTCTAAAATACTTTCATTCTTTTTTAAAACACAGTAGCCTCTTACGTTTTAGTGGCATTATTACTTTGCTAGGTGTGAATTGCTTAAAGAAAATTATGAGGAATGAAGGCTTAAAGAAACTGAAACTCACAGGGCTTACTGTAGATAATACCGGATAGTGGTAAGCAATGAATAACCGACCTAACGAGCTTGTTAGTTGACAGAACAGTGATTAGGAGTTATAAGGATTTAGGAATTACTAAGAGCTTCAAATATAGGAAGTTGTGGTGATCCATGATCGCCCACGCCCTGAAGGGTCAGGACACATAGAAGAAAACTATTGCTAAGGACCTGAGTTTCTGCTTCTCATATCCGTCACCTGTTAATACTAAGATATTAAAATTCTTTGTACTTGCTTGAATATGACGTCCCTACTATGCAGCTAATGCCTTGAACCGCTTCTTTTGCTGATGACCATAGATTCATTCTTATAGCTGTGAAAAGTTAGTTCTTGCTTTTTGCTTCTCATTAATACCTTTTGTCGAAGAGTAACACGCAAAGCTGTTCTTGCTATAACAAAGAAAATAAATTTCGGCAAGACTTAAAAGTAATTAGGAAACAAAATAGAAATCTAGACACGAAGCAAATTAGTGGATATTTGAGAAGACTTGATATCACTCTGACCGCAGCAATGACCATTAGATTTAAGGGCTAAACAGGCAAATGAATAGCGTATAGACTCGTGTGTAAGTCTGCTTCCTGTATTGTGTAGCTCCTGATTTTTTTCTTTTTTTGTGGAATAAAACCCGATTTCTTCATATAGCTCGTGTATAATGCTACTCCTGAGTACAACAGAAATTAACAGATGGTCCCACGCTCTTCAAAACCTCCCGATTTTGCTGCCAGATTTACTTTATTTGCCTATTTTTCTGTCCATAATCTGTCTCATGAAGACGGATTATTGTTGAAGCTTGAATAAGCATGGAATAATAATAATACAACACAAAATGTACGTAACAAAATGTATTGAAACAATGAAAAAAGGTACACAATATTTACAGGTAGTTTTGGTATATTCTTGGGAAGACTGTTCCTGCAGAATGGGTTGACTAAGTCGCAGTCGGGCAGAGTCTCTGGATTCGATCTCTTAATCTTCCCTCGTCTTCCGGTACCAACCCATATTTATATGGTCGGTACTCCACTTATGTAAATTAGGTGTATCATACACAACAATTATATAGAAAGGTGTTTCATCAAAGTCAGCAGTAAATAAATCACTGTTATTGGTAGAAATTTATTTATTTCTCTATTGGATCATGTTATTTAACTCATGGCCATTACTAGTTGCCCCAACGCCGTCAAAATATCGAAAAACTGGGCATGATCCTGTACATATTTTATAGCAAAGATATCGTTTTCGTTCTTTTTTGTACAAAGTTACACCAAAATGCCACAGGAAATCAGTTACCGTAATCATATCTTATATGAAGATATAGATAGCGTAAAGTGTGTTTTCTTTCGTGCCCGGCTGTGGATCTTTAACCTGCTACCCTAAATGTATTTCCTTTTGTCGCTATATGCAGAGCACAAGCTCGTCCCCTATCTATACCACTTAAACATATATATATATATATATATATATATATATATATAGCAGTAATACTCTTAGAAGTATAAGAAATTATGCTCGTTCGGAAAACCTTCGGTGTCTTGATTTGCAAATAATCAAACGGGAAAAAGGTATAAAAAAAGAGAGAACCACGAACATGTACGTTAGCCGAGAATAATCGTCTAGTATGCAAGTCTAAAGCCCAAAGAAAAGAAAAACCTATACGAGTACATAAAATAACTAAATAAAGTGCTCAATACAATAAGTAGAGCAGACCTAGTTAAACCTAGAGAGCCAGACAAACCTACCGGCCTTCCCTGACGATCCGCTTAGGTTAACCTTGGTAGGTTTGTCTGGCTCTCTAGGTTTAACTAACTAACTAACTAACTATATATATATATATATGTGTGTGTGTGTGTGTGTGTGTGAATAATTAATATATTTTTTCTATTTGCATTCATCTACGTTTCGCAAGTGTTTACATCGCTGAGGTATTGACTTTCCAACGACGACCTTTTTGTCAGGGTTACCGGTTTATTATACAATAGTGGTATATACAGCTAAAGGAGCATATCTGTACAATTAAGGTTAAAAATATACCAATTAGGTTACGATCACTCAAACTGCATCAATTATAACCCCTCTAGAAAAAATACCTGTATATAGTGCAACCTTTTACCGAAAATGCATGATTTCCCCACCTATGTATATTGCGACTATTTTTGCGTAAAAATCGTATCACAAAAACTCGCATTATACCCGAGTATATTCTATAATAATAATAATAAGAAGAAGAAAAAGAAGTTGATGATGATGATGATGATAATGATGATGAAGAAAAAGGAGAAGAAGAAGAGGAAGAAGAAGAGGGAGAAGAGGAATAATAATAATAATAATAATAATAATAACAAGAAGAAGAAGAAGAAAAAGAACAACGACAACAACAAGAATCCTATAGATAAGTAGGAGTCAGTAAATACAGTATGTCCAAATAGAGGAGAAAGTAAGAAAAGAATGTTCCGCTGCTCTTAAATACCTAGTGGCATTCACAAAACGGAATATCTGCCATAAACATTTTAGCTCTCCATCTGGTGCAAGACAATTTCAAAATCCTTAATTGGACTATAGCTGACATTAAGAGAATGGATGTCAAAACGAGAAAGCTTCTCGTATGCTTCATTTTAAGGCTGATGTTGATCGACTATATGTTCCCGGATCCGAAGGAGGCAGAGGATTAGTTCAACTAGAACTGACTTACAAAAGCACAACAATCGGTCTTCAAAGACACCTGGAAACTTGACAAGAGTGGATAATGCTCTGTGTCAATAAATAAGACATTTTATACAATAATAAAAAAGACAACCAATTCAAAATGTAATTCCAAGAGGGTAAAGAAGTGATTTATGACATTGTTTAGCCGTCTTTTGATTTTGTCGAAATCAACAGCGGGGAGAACAGACAATATACGATAGCAGTATTAAATGCAAGACGAAATGCTTGATTTTTAGATTTGAAGCGTGGAAACAGGCGAGAAAAAACATTCTGCCGCGACACAGAGAATCAACTTTCCTAGCGGTAGATGAAGCTATTGATTCAATGTAGTTGTTCCACATCATGTCAGTGGAAAGCCTGAAACCAAGCAGGCACAGAGAGACGCTCTCGTGGAGCTGGGCATCAGCCAATCTGATAGGAGTCAGGAAGGGTTCTCTATGGTGGATAAATGAGAGCAGTTTCGTTGTGGAGGCATTAAAGTTTACAATGCATTTTCTGCCCCAGTCAACCACAGATTGAAGGTTCTTTTCGAGACCAACGGCCAAGTTAACTCTGTAATCAATGCCGGATTTACGATTGAGACATGCGTAAACAGCAGTGTCGTGTGCGTAGATGCCTACTTGAAAACTGAGGCTTAAATATCTTCGCGCAAATTTGGACAGAACTGAAGGGAATAATTTGTCAGAAGAATATAGGCAAAAATGGTCAGTTCTGAGGTGTAAGTCACAGAGAATAGCACTTATTTGTGACAATGGTGAAGATGGTTTCACAGGTGCAATATTTAAGCTATTATAACGTACACCTCAAAGAAACGGGAACTTTTCACGATAGGCATTTTTCCATGTTAAAGCTCTCTTTCACGCTGAGTGCATGTGGCAATTAGCCGAAATCCTGACGACGTCCATTTGATGGTGGGTCACACTACATCTTCTCTTTAGAGGACGAAACACGTTACACAGATTTATTTCCACTTTCTCATTTTCTATGCCTAACATTCTACTGATAAGTATATATATATATATATATATATATATATATATATATATATATATATATATATATATAAATATAAAAGTGAACATAGAAGTCAACACTTAGAGGAGATAGTCTGTTCTATGCTAGACGCAATCGCCAGGCCACAGGTGCTGTTATTTTCCCGGCTATTTATATATACGGCTCAGTGGTGCATTGTGGGTAGTCTATTTTGGCGGTCATTTTACCGGAAGTCGTTTATTTGTTTATTTATTTATTTGGGTTAAATTATTTTGCTTCTTTTTATCTATTTTTATTTTTATTCTTTTTTTATTTCTAATCTTATATATTTATTTTTTAATTTTTATTTTAGTCGGTGTTTTTAACATAGTAAAAATTTGTTTATATCGCTTATTTTGTTCTGGTTTGAGAAGAAAATTAAATAACGGCACTCATGGCCTGACGATTGCGTCTAGCATGAAACAGCCTGTCGCCTCCAAGTGTTGACTTCTATGTTCACTTTTATATTTACACACGCTCTATCTCTGCTATTGAGAACTTTATCCCATAAACATAGCACACCTTAAAACTACATTTCTTCAAATATATTTATATATATATGTGTGTGTGTGTGTGTGCGTGTGTGTGTGCGAGAGAGAGAGAGAGAGAGGGATTGTGACAAAAGAGAAATAGAGATGGGCCGTTGTGTGCCTAGGCAGATATATATTTGCCCATTGATATGTCATGTGTTAAGAACTTCGTGAAGATTCCTACGTATTTAAAGGATATAAATATAACAACACACTGAAATATTTCAGTGTTTACTGACATAAAGGCAAATATCATGTGAATTCAAAGCAAGTTATACATAGACCTTTGCAAAAATAAGTGAATGGCCACGTCGATCAATTCATCGGTCCACTAAATCACCAAATATATTTAATGACAGCACCACTTCAAGGCATCCATACATGCAAAAACGTGATCATAGAATTAAATACGATTTTCCTAATTTTTCCCATGTAAAATCCTTTTTGGAAAACGACATATTTAGAATATAGTGTGTAGTATTAGCTGTGTTGAAAGATTACTTTTCCTCTTTTTGTGTGATTGTCTAAAACAAGTTTTCAGTCGAAAATATTCCTTCTTTTGAACGAATACGATTTGACATTGAGAACAAAGTTATATTAAAATAAATTATGAGTACACACCCGATATATCACTTGACAATTTCAAATTTGTCATGTAGATTTATCGAAGTCACAATCGTGACTAGAGATTTTTTTTAATTATTATTTGGCGTAAGAAATATTTATTTCAAACTAGGAATTTTACAAATATTGAAGTTGGATAAATTATAAAATTAACTAAAAAATTGGTGTGACTAATTAGCGAATCGTTAATAAAATCTTATATTGGAATGGTCAGTGTTAATAGTGAGAAAGAAAATTCGGTTGCATGGTTAATTAATTTTGAGTACATTATTTACATTATTCGGACTATTGTCCTCATCTTTTTCGCCATATTTATCACAACGTTTCGGCCTTTCAGTATCTGTCTATATTTCTAAGATGAGGTATTATGTACACTATTTACATTATTCGGACTATTGTCCTCATCTTTGTCGCAATGTTTATCACAACGTTTCGGCCATTGTACGCTCTAGCTTTTTTTCGTTGGTTGGAATATTGAACTGAACCCTTTATTTCGCTCACAGGGGTAGACTGCTCTAGTTCCACGTGCCATGACAGATAACTGACATCCATGTCTAATGGATGTGAGTTATCTCCTGTTAATTCCCGACCGCCTTAACCAGATACTGAACTCACACTATTTGAGTCCTGTCACTGGATCTAACTAACGCCTTTATCCATTGTGCCATGTGTCCTTGAGGACATCTGTGTATGAATTTCTGGGTAATGTATTCACCAAAGGCGTTAGTTAGATACAGTGATAGGACACAAAGTGTTAAATACCTGGTTAAGGCGGTGAATTTTGAGATGGGAATTAGCAGGCGATAACTGACATCCATTAGACATGGCACTTGGAACTAGAACAGTCTACCCCACTGAGTGAAATAAATGTTCAGTTCGACATTTCAACCACCTGAAGAAGGCCGGAGCGCACAACGGCCGAAACGTTGTGATAAACATGGCGGCAAAGATGAGGACAATAGTTCGAATAATGTAAATTGTGTACATAATATCTCATCTCAGAAATATAGACAGACAATTTTAAATAAGCAGACGAGAGCCCTTTCTTAAACTATTCTGTATAATACAACAACCAAAAACAAAATCTAAAGAAGAGTCTGCAATGCTATTGTTCCTGATCTGGCATCTCGGCTTCAGTTCACTTTCCCACCGCCGTAACGGAGCTTCCCTTTTTCCTTTTCTATAAAGACTTCCATGGTAATTATTCTGATGAACTTTCCTCTATGACACCTAGACTCTGTGAATTTAAGCACAGTCCTAGATTGGCGGCAAGGTTTCATTATTTTACGGTAGAAATGTATAGAGACAAGCGTACCTTCTATGATAACAGTTTCATCTACCACACTTTCCGCTAGCGGAACACGCTTACAACTTCATGTTTTCTTTGCCAACTCTGATCTTCAAAAATTTAAATAAAAGAACAATCGTTATATTGTCTTCTTTATCTCGTTCTTTTATTGTTTTTCTCGGTAGTATATTTTTCTCATATTCTCAAGCACCTCATGAGTCTTAGTGGCTTGATTGCCTTCCTTGGATGAAATGATTAAAAACGAACATTCAGTTGTAAAAAGCAGTGACCGGTTAACATGCTGAGTGAGTCTTGGAGATTGTAATATTTTCATATGAGTCTTGGTTTGTTCAGCTTTCGAACTGCAGACGAATAATGGAGATTGCCTCGCCAATGATTCTGTTTGAACTGTCCTCATCTCCATAGAACACGTGTAGTGTTTGCGGTTGTGGGATGTGGGAGTACTGGTTTTTCAAAGCTTTTACAGTGCGTGCCGAAAATCAGTTTAGAAAATTACATATCCCTTCTGCACAAGGGACATTTTCCATTATTCGCTAACAGTCATATATGCAAAAACAGCACCTTTTCATAGAACGACGAGCTGCTGGCGGTAGACTGTTAAAGAATCAATAATCGCAAGTCCAAAACAATTCTCCTGCTATTTCCAAAATATTCAAACTTGATGCTATTCTTGGCAAATACACCTGTGTGCCGAGTTGTCATTACTGATAATGGATATAAAACTTTGCTGTTATTTTTGTTTTTTTCTTTTTGTTTTATCTGGAACAAAGAGTCATTACTAATAACGGGTATATTTTGACTCGAAAAGTAATAGTAACATGAGGAGAAGCCCAAAAATGAAAGCTAAACGCTAAACTTCAGTAGTGAATTGTTAAGAAGACCGTGCGTATTATATGAAAAATATTCTAAAGTATAAAAAATGATCCGCGTTTCCTAATCTAATTGTTAATTAATATTTCAATTCAAATTCATTTTTGAAATACAAATTTAAATTTGAATTGAGAAAATTACTTTTTTTTAAAAATTAACTGGAAATATAAACTATTCTGCTCGAATTTCTTGCATTTCGTTGCAAATTAAGGTGAGGATACAAAGAAATTATGAAAAATAAAAAATAGACGCTGGGAAGGGCCGTGATCGTCTACGACCTCTACGCATCTCACTCTCTCTCTCTCTTTTTATATATATATATATATATATATATATATATATATATATATAGATAGAGAGAGAGAGAGAGAGAGAGAGAGAAAAGAGTCAGAGATAAATAATAGATACTCTAGTTTTCTCTCTATATATTTAATCGAGTAGAGGGCCATAATGGATCCAAGAAGTTTGTTTTTGATAGTAGTTGTTTTTTTTTTATCATTTAACCCCTAAAAAGGGGATAACGCTATTAAGAATCAATGACCTTCTGGAAGGGAAAAAAAGGAAATGATTTACGAAGTAACGAGGAACTCAATAATGGTATAAATTCAAGAGTTTAGACACGGATATTAGGAATTATAGAGTTGAAGTGGATTTTAGAAGCAACAGGAAATTCAATCCTAACCAAGAAACAATGGAGAAACCTATTTCCCTGTTCAAAAAAAGACGATGAATGTATACAGTGGAAAAATTCAGGAATAAATAACTGTATGTGAAAATGATATAATGGAATATGCGTACACCTGTGTTCCCATCACTTGAATATGATTGGCTGGTGTCCGTCATAAATACAGACGGGCGTGTAGGTACGACAGAGTCAAAGAGCCTTAGTCTAAGATCTAAGTCTATAACGACGCCAATTGGACTACGCCATTGATCTACACTTCTTACCTGCGACTAAGACGCGTACCAGTCGATTACTGCTACCGTATTCTACTTGGTTATAGTAGCCAAAACCACTTAGCTACTTCGTTCAAATATATCCCTTTCCGGGACATATCAGAAAATAAGATATTTATAAATGAGGAGAGGAAAAAACCTTTTACGCCAATGTGTTTCATTCCATTGTCAAGGCAAATGTGAAAATCTTATTTTGGGACAAGTATCTGTACAAAGAAAAAAAAATCTTGTTAACAAACAGTAATATTATCCATTCAAATTTCAATTAGAGAACCTTAAGAAATATACACAAATCTCGTGATGTTAAAGAAAGGATATATATATATATATATATATATATATATATATATATATATATATATATATATATATATATATATATATATATATATATATATATATATATATATATATATATATATATATATAATGGACTTTCCTGTCGGTTTCGACATATGAGGATCTGACAGCTTACTTGATTCAGTTATGAAATTTTGTGCGATAATCTTAAGTGGCATTTAAGACCCGCTAGTGATTTACAAAGAAGGCCACATATGGAGCAAGTGTGTGGATTGTGAGATGAGATCGCTGTTAGATTGGCTGACCTTTTAGATCTTGCTCTCAGTTCTGGAAAATGATTCAGACAAGCAGATTGAAAACTACTGAGTCCCCTAAAACACGTTGATCTCCATTCTACCCGCTGTATATTTTGCTGCACGTGTTTCTGGCTTCGTGTCCGTCTTCAGGCAAATTAAAGAAATCACTTTTAAAAAGGAATAAGTTTTAATTCTTTTATACATTTACTTTTATATTCTTTTCATGTTTCATTGTTCATTTTCTGTATTTGTAGTGAGCCTTACATAATTACTTCATCGAGCCTAGAAAGAACCTCATCAGAATGCAATGGAGAAAGCCATTTCGTCTTATATTTGGGACTCATTATCAGTACACATACACTACAGAGAATTGAAACCGAGACAGTTACATTATCAGGCAAACGTTATACCAACTGTTCCAACGGGTCTTGGTGGCGAAGCGATAGCGAATATATAGCGCCTCTCGATCACATATTCCGTGCTGGAACTCATAGTCCTGGATCGTGGGTGTGCAGTAGTATGGCTAAAAGAGAAACTCGGATTACTTCCACCGCGGAATATGTGATCGAGCGGCGCTATATCGAGTCTGATTCGGTAGTGGATGCGCTCTGCTGACGAGTCCCAAATATAGGACGAAACGACCGTCTTGTAGTTTCTGCATTCTGCTGAGTTTTCTTCTAGACTCGATGAATTATAATTATCTCAAATCCTCCTAATAATTTCTATCACACACATACACGTACACACATAGGCACACATATAATATATATATATATATATAGAGAGAGAGAGAGAGAGAGAGCGAGCGAGAGAGATAGATAGATGAGAAATATATATATATATATATATATATATATATATATATATATATATATATATATGAAAAAAATATATATTCATGAGAAACCTCTCCATGCCCACCGTGTTGAGAGGTACTGAGCTTAATGGGCCCAAACTTTGATGAAGCACGGCGCTCAGCTGAAGATTGCAGCTGGACTGTAGAACGTGATATGTACTTGTGTTCATGAGAAACTATATATATATATATATATATATATATATATATATATATATATATATATATATATATATATATATATCTTCAGAAACTATATATTACTAAGTTTATAAAAAATAAAAAGTTACTGAATCAGAGAAATGAAATAGCTATTTCTTGCCGCCATTGTCAAAAATTTTCTTTAAATAATATTTAAAAATAAAATTTGAAAATAAAATTTAAAAATAAAATTAAAAAAATGGGAGCTGGTAATATACATACTTATATTTGATATGAAAAAGTAATTTTAAATAATTTAAGTAATTCTATTACATTAATTGTTTTAAAAAGAAATATATTCTATTAGTAATTAAGAGTAAAAAATATTTTGAAATTGTAGTATATAAAACGTATTCTGACCCAAACGACCCTAGAAAGAATCTTTAAGTATACAAGTACGAAAAAAATGGAGAGAAATTATTTGCCGTTAATAAAAAAAAAAAACAAAAAAAAAACAGACGGCATGCCTTTAATGGATGTCAGAATTCGTTAAAAATAAACCCCTACCCTCCCTAAACTTAATCTCGTTTCCGATCGTAACTCTTAATTGATACAACAGTAGTTACTAAGAATAAACACGCTACCGCCTCTGTCTCAATGATTGGATTTTTCTGTATTCTTGGAAACAGGAAATTATGAATCTATGTGTGCGTTTAAAACTCAGTAAATTGTTAAATTTACATATTTAATATCGGAATAACTTATTTTTAAATAAATTATTCCAATATTCACTTGAAGATGAAACGGAACTAATGCTTTTAATTCAATTATATAGGTAAATTAAATTTGAAGTTTTTAGCTTCAATATTTGAAACAGGGTTATTACTGTATAGCGAAAAATATATTTAAATCAGTTAATTTATAATGTTTATGCTCTGGAAATTTACATTGAGCAGTGTTTTGTAAAAATAAAAATAAAATAATATCAATAAGAATGCCGGATTATAATTCTTACTGTCCTTTCTTTCTGCTGATGAGTCCCAAATATAGGACGAAACGGCTTTCTCCAGTGCTTTCTGTATTCTTTTGAGGTTTCTTCTAGATTCTATGAATTAATTATGATTATCTCAAATCCTCCTAATCATTTCTATCACTTGTATATCTTTGCTTTAACCGACTTCTAATGCTATGGATGGAGCGGCTTAGGGATAGTAGTCGTGGCTCGTGGGGTAAGGGAAACTCGGGTGAGTTCCAATACGGAATATGTTATCGAGCGGCGCTATATCGAGTCTAATTCTTTACCTCTTCGTTATCGAGGCCCGTTGGTAGAGATGGTATGACGTTTGCCTCGTATCGTAGCTGTCCCGGTTTCAATTCTCGGTAATGCTGATCAGTCCTAAATATAGGACGAAACGGCCGTCTAGTGCTTTCTGCATTCTATTAAGGTTTCTTCTAGACTCGATGAATTACTTAATTATGATTATCACAAATCCTCCTAATAATTTCTATCACACACATATATATATATATATATATATATATATATATATAATAGATAAAAAATAAGGTAGGACTAGGTTTCCGGTATTTCAAATGTATTTTCATTCTCTTTCACTGTTGTGTCCTAGTGGCATTATCGCATTGTTAAGTCAATATGGCTATTTGCAGCAGAGGGTAAGGAAGAGGACCCTATCCTTCAATTACACGAAAGAAGAAGGTCCCCACTGGAGATTCGCTCATAAGTAGGCAAGGAGTTTTCCAGCATAAATTCAAATCTTATTTAAAGACCCATAATACCTACCATGATGATGACTTGAAGAAAGTTGAAATCTTGGACCGTATTTCTTGTACTTCCGAAATGAACTTTCTCTCGGAGTATAATTATTCTTAGTTTGGTAAATGTCTTTCGTTTTTAAAACAAATAAATATATATATATATATATATATGTATGTGTGTGTGTGTGTGTGTGTGTATATATATATATCATGGCAGGGCTAAAAATATATATTCAAAATGTTCAAAATTATCTATGAGTCGGGAGCTTACAAAAAAATTATTTGTTTGCTATTAATGATCTATCTCTTAATAATGACGGCTTTATTTATCCAAATGACCAATGCATTCATAGTCCTGGTTATGATGATAAACTACGACCGGCAGCAAGAACTTTGGTCGGGAGATTCGAGATTTTGATCAGCGTGTAATTGACCATTAATTGCTGTTGTCCCCACGACCACACTGACCCGGAGTGCTAGCACCTGTTAGCGTACCCGCAATGGGCAAATAGTGACCCCAAAACAAAATTCAACAGTACATTTTTATAGTAAAATAACAATGCAAAACTAAAAAATATAAAAATACATTTTTATAGTAAAGTTGCCAACAATACATTTATGATCTATAAACTATATATCTAAAATACATACCTTTTTCTGAAAGTAAAAAATTATCTACAAAATATGTGTACTTGAAGCTATAGAGTCATGTTTAAAATACATAGATTTCGGCATTAAATATTCTATCGATCCAGATATACCACTAAACAAAATCGTCAACATTCGAAAAAAAAAGAAAGAGAAAAGAGAACCGAGACCACATATCGTTGAATAGACAGTATATGATCTCGGAACATTTTCGAATATTCCTTTCTTCTTGCATACAAAAAATAATCTACCGTTTCAAAAATAAAAAAATAAAAATATTTTAAAATATGTTTACACTAAAAAATAGCATCTTTATATAATAAAAACAAATCTTGTCATGAAAAGTACCAGAATAAATTTCAAAGTCGCGCTGAAAAATTATATATAATTTTCTTAAAATGAATAGCATAAATGCTGCCCATAAAATCTGAAAGAAAATAATGTTTTATTAAATTATGCAAACTCCAATTCCCAACATAACCTACTTCTTGAATTTTATTGAAATATATTAGTAAGGTTCGGAAGATATTTGCAGAAAGTTTATGGCTGATATTGCATAATTCTTTTTCTAAAAAAAAATCTACAGCGATTTGTTTATAACTATAAGAAACAAAATTCGTGACCGCCAAAGGTTATTTGCATTCATGAAATGGATGGATGGAAGCTATCCCAAAGTAATTCTACATTTTCTAAAATAATGAATCCTGCTTCCTAAAATTTGAATGAAGCGTTAATCTCAATCTTCTGTCTTCATGAACCCTGTTCCGTTATTATCATTTCCTCACTTCTACACACTAAAGTCGGCGCAGTCTTTCACTCCATGCAACCCCCTGCATCTTAGCAGCTATATCGCCTTGCTTGGGGGGAAATGATGAAAAGAAAAACGTGATGTCCTGACTCTTTCCCAATATACTTATTTCTGATTCTTCAAAAATCCTAGATTTTGTTTTAAATTCATAGGGAATCCAACTTGAGCCACAGTAGATTCTAATCCGTTATGAAATAGCTGTTCTTGTTCACGAGCGAGATCAAATCTGTAGTTGAGAGCGAGATGAACTCCATCTTTTTTTGATAAAATAGATTTGCTTTTCAATTGTCACATTCTATCGGAATCCATCCGGGGACTTCTACCTGATCTGAATCCAACGTGTTTCGGATACCATTAGAAGCCTGGCTGTCATAATGTGAAAACCATCTGATATTTGTGACCTAGAGTTCATTCATTGATTATTTATATATATATATATATATATATATATATATATATATATATATATATATATATATATATATATATGAGTGTTGATTGTGTATATTTACGCAGCATATATATATATATATATATATATATATATATATATATATATATATATATATATATATATATATATATATAATTATTAGGATACTGTTCTTTCTTTTTATTTATATACATACATATATATATATTAAGAACATTTGTATATAGCAAATTTGCACATAAGGAATTTTTAAGTCATGGAGTTCCCTTTGTGTATGTGGTATTTTGGTATATGTAGAAGTTGAAGGTGAATGATGTCTTCTTTTGGTATATTTGCTGTATTTGTATTGAATGAATGGGTCACGAATTGGATTATCTAGGTATAGGATAGTTAATGATGACCACTTTTTGGTCATGTGCCACAATTATCGTATCTTGCAAGAATAAATAAATAGTTATATCTATATTTTAGTTGTACTGCGTTGCAACATATATGGCTTAACTATCTATTTGTAAGAGTAATTTGGATTTTATATAATTTTGTATTAATCTCCTGATAATATTAGTAACATCTTGTATATCTATTTGCCTTACCTTAGCTAACAATTTACGGGCCATGACACATTTATATAAAAATATTTTTAATTTTTTCTTTTTCGGTAAGTTAAAATCTGACATAGGTCATATTTGATTGGTTGATCAAAGTAAAGCCCACAAACTTCATAACCCACCACAGTTTTTTGTAACAAGAGGTTGTATTTTGTTTTTAAATCTAAATTGATTTTCTATCAACTGAAGAGATATATTGATACATATTTAACACGACTGCAGCTGTGTTACGATTTTTCATGTTTTCGGTGTACTATCCAATAATATATATATATATATATATATATATATATATATATATATATATATATATATATATAATTAAGTAATTCATCGAAAGAAACCTCAACAGAATGCAGAAAGCACTGGACGGCCGTTTCGTCCTATATGTTGGACTCATCAGCAGTGCGCATCCAATACCGAGAATTGGAACCTGAACAGTTACGATAGGAGGCAAAAAGCCGTACCAAGTTCAGCCGTCCAGTGCTTTCTGCAATCTGTTGAGGTTTCTTCTAGATTCGATGAATTGCTTAATTATGATTATTTCAAATCCTTCTAATTATTTCTATCTCTCTCTCTCTGTCTCTCTCTCTCTCTCTCTCTCTCTTTTTTATATATATATATATATATATATATATATATATATATATATATATATATATATATTAATGAATACACTCACTATCCTACGTCGATAGCAAGACTCGGTGTTTCTTTTTGTTATACAATCACTCTGAGCGTTAAGTGTTGCAAAATTCACTTTCTCGTGGAGTTGATTTAAAATTGTGATTTTAAAATTGTTCTTTATATTATTGTTGTCTATAATATTTAAATTAATTATTAATAATTTATATCGATGAAAGTTTTAAGGTCGAAAGACGGGAAACTAAAAAAAAATATTTAAAAAAAATGAATTTACGTAAACGCGCTATGTATCATGAGAGATTGCTCTCTTTTTTGCATAAACACCGCCGTTGATGGTAATATCATCAATATATGCTTACTAAAGTATATTACTAAAGTAATACCTCATGGGATAAACTTAACTCTCAACATGTTAACTTAATTAAAAGTTAGGACGATATATATAATTAATTTTAAACGTAGCCTTATATTTACAAAGGTGTAATTATACACACGTACAAAAATAATCAATTACAGTCTATATAATGACAAAAGTGATAGAAAGAAAAGTAAAAAGTATGTTTATCTATCTATCTATCTATCTATCTATCTATCTATCTATCTATCTATCTATCTCCGTATGCCCATATCTATCTCTCTATCTATCTATATATCTATCAATATATCGATTGATCGATTGAACTATCTATTAAAGTCTGTTCATATCTATCTGCCCATGAACGTCTCTCCATATCTATCTATCTATTTATCTATCTATCTATCTATCTATCTATCTATCTACGTCTGTCTCTCTACGCATGCCCATATCTATCTATCTAGCTAGCTAGCTAGCTATCTCTCTATCTGTCTGTCTATATATGTCTCTCTACGTATGTCCATATCTATCTTTATATCTATCGATCAATCTATCTATGAACGTCTGCCCATATCTATCGGTGGAGAGCTTGGAGAGGGGAATTAACAGGAGATAACTAATAACTGACATCCATTAAAACATGGCACGTGGATCTAGAACAGTCTACCCCAGCGAGCGAAATAAAGGGTTCAGTTCGACATTCCAACTAACTCAAAAAGGCCGGGGCGTACAAAGGCCGAAACTTTGTAATAAATATGGAGAAAAAGATGAGGACAATAGTCCAAATAATGTAAATAGTGACAATTCTATGGTGTTCTTTTCGCAAGGAAAATATAGTAAATATGATCTCAGCTTCCAAATTACGTCACATCCATCGTCGCTTGCGTCGCATCACACACTAGTTCTACGAAACTCACTAATTGTCTTTGCCTATATTGATGATGACTGAAGAAAGTCGAAATCTTTGACCATATTTCCGGTAATTTTCTTCCGAAATAACCTTTTGGCAATTTCTGACGGAATCTCTTCATTGTCTTGGAAGAATTATTCATAATTTTCAAAAATCGATCGTTAAGATCAATCGTCACATAATAGCTGTCGTTTTAAATAGGTTTTGTCTTAAAGAATCATTGTTGCAAAGATGCAAAGAATTCAGAGACTGTAACGTATATCCTGGTCAATACATAGATGGGTTACCACTTGAAATTACCAAGTGCTATAAATATGGATGTTCAGATGGTATAATGGATTATAGTACGAAATTTTTTGTCGGAGAGTCGAATTCCAATTTCACTTGTGTTCGTTTTATTCGCGCAAATACCATTGGGGAATGGTATGAATCCAACCATTCTCCCTCCAGCTATGGGTTATTTTGTATGGGATATAAATGAAACCGTTATCCTCTAAAAATGAAATAAAATTGCTACAATATATTTAGATTTTCGCAATAACTCAGAGAAATTGATCTGCCAAACAACAACAAAAAATCAAACAATCATTCCTTTGTTTCTTATAGACTTTTTTTTATTTGTTTCTAAATGAAAAAATTAAAATAACCTTAAAACTTCTCTTCCTATAGTCTGAGGTTACCAAAATTAATTTTTTTTAATATTTTCTTATTAATAGAATATATTCATATGATGCTAATTTACTGTCAACATTTTGATTCCTTTTTATATTATTTATACATATTACTAATAATAAATAATATATGACAAATATATTTCTCATAAAAATATATATTTATGTTCAATTGACATAATTTAATATTTATATAATACTAAAACTCTAATCTTGTGGCATATGCAATATATATATATATATATATATATATATATATATATATATATATATATATATATATATATAAAAAAATGTATTTAATTGACTGGGGCCAAAGTTGGGACCACAGGAGGAAAAACACGGAACACGGATTACCTGTAAGAAAGATATATTAACAACAGTTACAGAGATAGTGTAAGCAGAGCTTACTATATGTTAGTGTCTAATACTGGTAGTCGTACGCGACTCTCTCTGTCTCTCTCTATGTCACTCTGTAGAGTGCTATGTCGCCTACTTAATATAGGCCTGGAAGAGTCTATTGTGTAGGTAGTTTCCGGTCTCACAATACCCCCTTCCAAAGCGTTTTCTTTTTGAAAAGGAGAGAAAAAATAAAACTGTTAATACTTTTTCCTCTTGGGATTTACGTCGAGCGGTTGAGTAAATTTCTTTTTCCTTCCTGAGCGTCGCACTTCAGGAGAGACTTGGGGTATGTCGAGAAAGAACTAGAGATCTTGATGCGTGAGCCACAGCCTTTCGCGAGCCATCTGGCAGTTTATGCAGAATGCAAGCACCAATGCCGTACGAGCTTGCATCACTTGCGACTATGATGTCGAGACTAGGGTCGTAATGGGTGAGGGAGAGGTCTGAAGTAAGAGTTTTCTTGATCTTCTCGAATGCGTCTTGGCATTCTGAGGTCCATGACCATGGTTTGTCCTTTTTTAAGAGTTGGTTGAGAGGCCCTCTCAAATTTTGCATGTTCTTAATGAACTCTTGGTAAAAGTTAGCTAGACCCAGTAAGCTTTGTAACGCTTGAACGTTATCTGGGGCCGGCATGTTTCTGATCGCGTTGGCTCTTTCTGGATCCGGCCGACGACCATCTTTATTTATAATGTGACCTAAGTATTTAATCTCTGGTAAGAAAAAGTCACACTTTTCCCCCTTAATCTTCAATCCGTATTCTTGTATCTTTTCGAATACGTTTATTATTCCGGTGCTCTGCCATAGTTTTACTGGTGACCAGTATATCATCCAAATAGGCTGTTGCGTAGTCAAGGTCGTCCAGCATGGTGTCCATGACCTGCTGGAAAATTACAGGCGCAACCTTTACTCCAAAAGCCAGTCTGTTGTATTTGTACAACCCTCTATGGGTGTTTATGCAGAGCAATTTGGAACTTTTTTCATCCAGCTCTATCTGAAGTTATGCGTCCGAGAGGTCAATTTTAGAAAAAAATTTTCCACCATTGAGTTTATTGAAAATTTCTTCAGGGCTTGGGAGAGGATAGTGGTGATCTTGCAAGGCATCGTTTAACCCTGAGGAAAAATCTGCGCATACTCGTATTTGATTGGACTTCTTTTTTACGTAGACCGTTGGAGCTGCCCACTCTCTGCAATCTGTTTTTGACAGAATACCTGCTTTTTCGAGTCTATCTAACTCTTTGTTGATTTTCTCTAGAGCAGCGAAAGGGACATTCCGTTTCTTTTTGAATACCGGTTGTGCACCGTCCTTCACCTTGAACTTAGCTTTCATTTTAGTACATTTCCCAAGGGCGCCAGAAAAAAACCTGAGGAAATTGTTGTTTGAGTTCCTTTTTTAGATTTACCAAATTGGGCGTTGTACTTTGTATCTTGCGACAAAATGTACTCATTGGGCAATCCCAAAGATTGAAATTTTCTATCCAATCTGTTCCAAATAAATTAACTGAAGTTTTCAATACATAGGCTTTGAGCTTTTTGGTAACTCCATTTAGTGTTACTGTAAGTATTACCTCACCTAAAATGTTAACCTTTTCGCCAGTTACGGATTTTGCTGTTTTATCCGATTTTAATAAGGTCGGCTTGTTCAATTTTCGCCAAGCATGCCAGTTAATGGTTGAAAGATCGGAACCCGAGTCAAGCTGGAATTTAATATCCACAGTTACATATTTCCTTAAATTTCCATCGGCAATATCGTCAGATTGAGCTTGCCTATTTTTATTTTTGGGTTTTCTCGTTCTGTTGGCGTACCAGCACGAAGTTAAAGTATGCCCACTTTTATTGCAATTTTTGCAATATTTTTTGTTCTTAACTGGACAGAATTTCATCCAATGCCATTTACCACAATGGTAACATGGTGCGGGCGGTTTATTTAACCTATTTGGGATTTGGTTACTGCGGAATTTAGGACATGAGATTTGCCTTTTGTCTTTTTGAGGGGAATAGGCGGTAGACTTACTTCTGATTTTATTAATCTGAGTCACACCTGATTCCTCGATAGTGTTTGAGTTACGCTTTACAGATATTACTCTTTGACAGTCCTCTGCCAGTTTTTGGAGAGTCAATCCTTGTTCGTTCTCAAGCTTGGTCAGTACCCGTCGCCTGACTTCGGCGTCTTCTGCTGATACTAGATATTGTGCGAAAATTAAGCACTTAAAATTATCGGCAGTCAGTTCGGCTAGTTTAAAATCATTACATAGCTTGTTTACCGATGCTGCAAACGTTAGAAAATCTTGCTGGTTGTCTTTGACTGTGTTCAGGCATTTCCAACGTTTGTGGAACAAGGTTGTGTTAGGCCCGAATAGTTCCGATAGGAGCTTAATAGTCTCTGAAAAATCCAAGTCAGTCGTTTTCTTGGGTAGTATGAAGTCTACGAACCTAATATGTTCTGTAGTTCCCAGTTTTCTCAATAGTAGACGTACCTTTTTTTTACTGGGCCATTGTTCACAGCCTACGTTGAAAATATCTTCGTAGCGCCTGTAAAAGGCCTGGAACGTTTTGTCTTCCTCTGGTACGTATTCAAAGGTTTCCATTGAATTGTAGATTGTACTCTGGCAGAATATTGTATCTTTTTCAGAGTTTGAGCCTTTTAATGCATTTACGAGTAATTCTTTATGTTGTTTCTGTTGTAGTTCAGCATTCGGAAGCGTAATTTTTTTGAAATTCCATTTGTTGTTTATGTAATTCCAAAACCAGTTGTTGTCTTTATTCTGATTTTTGTTGCTGATCCAATTTTATCTTCCATATTTACAAATGACAGCGCATTTTTTGTTTCTTTGAAACACGTGTACTAAGAGAACTTGATAGATTTTTGTTCCTTTTTTTTCTTTTACAGAAAAAATAATATAGGCAGACAATTAGCTAAACTAAACTAATTATGTGTTTAGCTTTTTTCTTTTTTTTTTTTTTTGATTCCGTGGTTCAGTTAATTTGAACGTAATTGTATAAATTTTCACCACACTTATGTATTTTTTTTTTTTAGGAAGGTACAAAAAAGAGAAAACTCACCTCAGTGAATTTGAGGGGAGAATAATTTTATGCCCGCGTTCAACTCTGTTACATAAAAAATTTTTCGATAGTTTTTTTTCGAAAACTTGAGTACAATGGTAGTACTTGCTCTTGTATTGTCAGTTTGTTTTACGGACAACTGTTTTTTTTTCTGTGTGTGTGGGTGTGTAGAAATCGTTCTCGTATTGGACAGACTTTAATATTCCGTAAATGTCAAATCACTGCTCGTCACTGCTGTTTGATATTGGAATATATGTAGACGCTGGGTGTTTAGCTTTTAAATCGCTAATGTATGAACCAGCTTAATTTCACGTTCAACGCTGCTGTGGGGACGCGTGTAGTTTGTGTATTTTTCGAGTACTGTCGCTATTGATAAGGTGAGAATGAAATTCTCGAATCTTTTCTGTCGCCACTGTTGTGGGACTGGCAAGGTATTGCGGTTTTTCGACGTGAATGCGTTTCTAGAATTCTACGTCGACACAGATGTGGAACTGGTAAGGTATTGAGGTTTCGCCGTGAGAGCGTTTCTAGAATCCTCGTCGCCACTGATGTGGGGTTGGAAAGGTATTTAGGTTTCGCCGTGAGTGCGTTTCTCGAATCCTCGTCGCCACTATGTTGGGACCACAGAAGGAAAAGACGGAACACGGATTAGATGTAAGAAAGATATATTAACAACAGCTTACAGAGATAGTGTAAGCGGAGCTTACTGTATGTTAGTGTCCAATACTGGTAGTCGTAGGCGACTCTATCCTTGTCTCTCTATGTCACTCTGTAGAGTGCTATGTCGCCTACTTAATATAGGCCTGGAAGAGTCTATCGTGTAGGTAGTTTCCGGTCTCACATTAATTATATATAATATATATATTATATATATATTATAAGATATAATATATACATATACATTATATATTAATATATATATATATATATATATATATGTAATATATATATATGTATGTATAATATAAAATAATATATATATATATATGTAATATATATGTATAATATAAATTAATATATATATAATATATATGTATGTATGATATAAATTAATATATATATGTAATATATATATATATATTTATATTTATATACATGTGTGTGTGCGTGTGTGTGTGTGTGTGTGGTAAATTGTAATATATGTGTTTTCCCGAGATGTGGCTTAAACGATACATAATACCCCAACTAATCAGGTGCACATTTTACCTTGGACCCACTGCCTTGTGCCTTGCTTAATTTCATTAAAATTAGACAAGAGTTTTTGAGCTAAGATCATTTTTCCGTTTTCCGGGCATTTTTAATAGGAAAGTCAGTATTTGCTTGCAATACACATTCTTATATCACATCGCGTATATAAACAAACCCTTGCATATATTCCAAGTATTATGTGTCGGAAAAATAATAAAAATTCATAATCCATTATAAGAAAATCATTAAATAAATTTAAATATGTATAAGACAGCATATATTTATACAATTCATTATACTATATTAGAATTTTTTTTTTATAAACAACTACGTGAAAAATGAAGAGGTTATGTGTCAATAGCTTGATGGTAAATAAATAAATAGATTCTCGCTCATTAATTGCCGTTAAGCTTTTTGAAATAAACGTGGGAAAGAAAAATTGGTCTGGTGCATAATTATCAGGCGTTTTTTAAACAATATTTATTATAAAAAAAGAAACAACAATTCAAAAAAAAAGATTTTAAATGATTATTGCGGAACCTATATTTATCGACAAGCATTTTTATAACCTGAATATAAAATCATATCTTTGTTAAAAAAGTAAACAAAACAGCAATTTTATTAACAAATAACTCGACTCCAATAACGCCTGATAATTATGCACAAACTCAATATAATAAAATATACTTATTTTTTTTATTTTGAAAAGACTTCGCTTGCTTTATGCGAATAGTCTAAATGTTCACACAATGTGTTAAATATGAAGACCTTGGAATGATAAACCTTTTTCAACGATCTTTAAATACAAATTAAAATATGTAATTAATAATACAATCCATAATATTTTTACCACATGATTCTGTATTATGAACTGTTTTTAAAAGAAACTCAACTGATTTATGAGTTAATTATCGACTATTAATGGGCATGGCTTGTATTTGTGAACCAACAGGTCGACTTTGCGCTTTGGTTGGGTATCAGCTATTTAGAAAGTAGCGGGATTTTAGTAGCTTATTTCCTGCCACGTAACGGCATCTATTTATATATTTACCATCATACTGACTTTCCTATTACAAATGCGCTGAAAAAAAGATCTTAGCTCAAGAACCCTTGTCTAATTTTAATGAAATTTGCCACTTCCCACGGCAGTGATGTCAAGGTGCAATATGCTCCTGATTAGCTGGGAATATCAGCGGAAAGTTAGCCTAAGTCGGCAAAATGAGTCCTACGTTTTCCACTGAAATGATTGCAGACCCCAAAAATCAACAGTTAAAATAAGAAGTTAAGAAAATATAGCATTGACACTTGGAAGAACAGCTGTTTGTATGCCAGATGCCGTTTTGTGCAGGAAAATTAGTCTGGTCGAAAAATGGCGTGATCCAAAATTGGCCGCGTTGTCGAAAAATCACGGATGACAAAACTCATGTTGGTTAATTCAATTGCTTAGACATCGAGGCGGAAAAAGCTGCTAAAATACTTTAGAAAATAGAGGAGAGCGAAGACTATCATCTAGCTTTGCGAGTTGGTTTACGCATGCCATATATGCTATACATACAAAAACAAAACAGTGTGGAAGAGTGCATAGTACAAAAAGCAATAATATGACTGTGTCATCAGGTATAATTTTACAAAACAAAATACTAGTTATTTTTACAGCGACGGAGTGTCTAGATATTACACCGCCTCCATGGGTCGGTAAATTTACCTCAACCCTAGGTAAAATTCCAAATCTGGACCTCTACAAAGCTTAAACAATAATCACAATAAATCCCATTTCTGATGATTTCAATGCAGATGCAAAAAAAAAATGTCTACTTCCGTGAAATAGATAATGCACGACACAAGTTTATATTTGAACTGCTAAAAATTTTCTTAGTCATTTAATCCCAGGTAAGGCAATAAAGCCACTGAACAGGAAAGAATATGAGAAAAACAAAAACTTTACTAAGGAGAGAGAACAATAAAAGAAGAGGAATTAAGAAAACAAAAAATGACGATGGATATTACATTTTTAAAAAGTGCGAGAGAAGAAAACAGAACTTATGGCTACATCTAGCCATTTCATCTTTAAAAGGAGCAGACCAAACTGCCAATCTGGTAGTGCGCTTAAATTCGTAACGTCTAAATTCGTATCAAAGACGAAATTTCACCAAAACAATTACGATGAAAATATTTATAAAAAGCACAGGAAAGCCACGTTACTTCGGTGAGAAATGACTGAAACCGAGATGCCAGGTCAGGACTAATAGCATTGCAGATTATTCTTTTGATTTTATCAATAAGCTCTAAATACATAGCATAAACACCGGACTATATATAGCAGAAATATTCTATGCATGGACAAAGATATGTCCAAAACGTTTGATAGGGTTTGGCATGCCGGCCTTCTTTGGAAGCTTGAGGGTTATGGAATTTCAGTTCGATTGTTTGACTTAATACAATCATTCCTGTCAAACAGTGCATTGAAAGTCGTTCTCAACGGATTCTCCTCCAGCTCCTATCCCTCGAACGCAGGTGTTTCCCAAGGCTCCATCCTAGACCCTACTCTATTACTTATTTTCATTAACGATCTTCCTGGCGTCATAGATTCCCAAGTAGGCATCTACACGGACGGCACTACCATTTACTCCTGTCTCAAAAACAAATCTAGTGTCGTTGACAAAACTAACCTGGCCGTTTGTCTCGAAAAGGACCTCCAATCGGTTGGGGCCATAATTGGCTGGTTAACTTTAACACCTCAAAAACAAAACTGCTCTCTATTACTCATCACAGAGAACCATCCCTGCCCGCCTGACGCTCAACTTTTCGAGAGCTCCTCTCTGCGACTAATCGGCCTCACATAGACTGCTGACCTGAGATGGAACAAATACATTGAGTCAATAGCTTCGTCCACCGCAATGAAAGTCGGATCATTGTGCCGCGCCAAAGAATTTTTCTCGCCGGAGTCGATCCTTCAAATCTACAAATCAACCATTGGCCCTTGCATGGAGTACTGCTGCCATATATGGACTGGTGCCCCTTATGTTTGTCTCAAGGGTCTTGATAAGATCCAAAAACGGACATGCAATGTAATTGTCCCTGATCTGGCATCTCGTCTGCAGTCGCTCACTTACAGACGTACCGTCGCATCTCCTTGTGTTTTTTACAAATACTTTCACGGTAACTGCTCCGAGGAGCTGCTTTACTTCATGAATTTCAACGTTCAACTAGTCTGGCATTTCGCTCACACACTTTCATTGTCGAAATTGTTAAATGTAGCCGTCTCTTCTACTCCAATAGCTTCATGTCTCGTACCTCTCTCCTGTGGAACTCCCTCCCCTTTTCCTGTTTCCCTGATAGCTATAATCTCTAACTATTCAAATGTAATGGCAATTGACGTCTCCAGATGTCTTGATCTATCCCCTATCCTTCTTTTCATCCTTTCCTCTATCACTCCTATTTGCTTTAGATCCAACTCTCTGTAACCCCTTTCGTGCTAGTGGCTTCTCGCCTTGCTTGGGGTGAAAAGCTTTAAAAAAAAATATTAATAAATAAAAGACAGATTCTAGTGAGAAAATTGTCGGGCACGATACAGTGAACTATCTCTTCGAGTAGTAAATATATCAATTGATACAATTTAATATTAAAACTTCATGTCAGCGGGAGGAAAAATTATTCCCAGAATGCGCAATGAAACCTACGTTTTCCACTGACATGATTGTTGGCAACAAAAATCAATAGCAAAAATAAGAAATTAAGAAAAGACACTTGGAGGAACACATGTTTGAATGTCAGATGCCGTTTTGTGCAGGAAAAGTGGTTTGATCGAAAAATGATCTGATGGAAAATTGGCTTATTTGTCGAAAAATCACGGATGACACAATTCATGTTGGTTAATTCAATTGCTTAACCATCGAAATGGAACAAGTTGCTACAGAAAATGGAAGAGAGATAGTTCTGCTAGTTTGTTTATCGCCTACTGGCGTAACGTTTCCTCTTTTATGGTAGGTTTACTCCTCCCCCTGAGTGATAATTAAGAAAAATAAAATTAAATCGACTATACCAGGCCACACACCACGTAGATATCGAAATATTTTCGTCGGGATTTATCGGGAATAAATAGGAGTCTTGTCTAAAAGGACTCTGAGCTGCCATTCCAATTAAAGGGCCTATCTTCTACTGACGGCATATTTAATGAGCAATATCGTGTATCACTCTCCAAACAATAATTTTTTTTTTCACTAAATAACAATTTTTAGGATAAAATGTTATTTTAATAATAGAGGAAAAATGAAAAACAAAACTTCACACTTCAAGATTTATAGTGTGGCCGTCAAAGTAAATGCCGACTGTTTTACTTAACCATAAAGATAATTTAGTTAAAAGAGTTTACAAGTACAGTGAACAAAAAATGAACAAATAAATGAACAAATAATTTTAATTTTTTCTTCATTGCACTAATTCAACGAAATGCCATTCCCAAAACTTAACGTCCACATCGAACCACCTTTCTCGACGCCTTGATCCGCCAATTATTTGCAACATTCGCAGTGTCGGTATTACCTTTGCATGACTCATAACAGAATTATAGAAATATTTAAATGGTCGGTTACTTGTACCATTACAGAGAGTACCTGACTCCTTCTGGCATGAATGAAAAGAAATAAATGACAAACATGCTTTGCTCTCAGTGAGACTTTTATACCACTAAAGGCATTCACAAAATTCCTCTCTATCTCTCTCTCTCTCTCTGTATATATATATATATATATATATATATATATATATATATATATATATATATATATATATTTATATATATATATTCGTACTTTCGTACTCTCATACTCGACTCCAATTCCTCAATCCAAGCCGCTCTCCATTACATATATATATATATATATATATATATATATATATATATATATATATATATATATATATATATATATATATGTGTGTGTGTGTGTGTGTGTGGATTTAATAACTGCAACATAAATATGTTATGACATCACTACAAATATAGCCATTTTGTTTCAACACTTCTGGTGTCTTGTCAAATTATGGTCTTGCAAGTATTCGTGTGTGTGTGTATATATATATATATATATATATATATGTGTGTGTGTGTGTGTGTGTGTATATATATCCTATATATATATATATATATATATATATATATATCGTGTATATATATATATATATATATATATATATATATATATATATATATATATGTATGTATGTATCCCACGCGAAGAACAATATATCATATACCATACTTACCAGTCGAGCAGTATATAAAGAGAAACGAAAAGAAAGGGTCTTACATATCATGGAGATATTTCTGTGTTTCTGGAGAAGCCATGTTTAGGAGGCTAGACTCGAACGGTACGGATTCATCTACTATGTCCCAGGTAAGGACATATTCCACGAAGGGAAGCGACGAGTCTAGGATTTACCCAAATTGATTACTGCAAGCCTAAGTTAATTTTTTGCATCTGAGGAATATATATTCTCAAAGGGAAATGATGCCATAGACTTGTAAGATGTAGCATATGGCACCTGGCTACCATGAGCAAAAGTCTAGGAAGGAAGAACAAACACTTGTGCCTTGAGACAAATGAGATTCCTGACAGAATGACTGCCTACATTCGTAACGGTATGAAGTGACGTCAGTAAGCGGCCATGTGATCCTTTTGATATATGCAAAGGGAGATAATCGCCTTCTGTATCTCTATAAATATTTGGCCACAAGCGTTAGACTGAAAGGATCTTCAATCTGAGAACGAACCTTATACCTTGTCTGAGCTGCAACGCAACAGGACATATTTCTGTTTTATTTCTATTCTGTTTTAACATTCTGCTGTAGGCGAGCGAGACAGACTGATACGACTTGAGCGCTCCAACAATCCAACGAGCTTCTGCCTTCTTTTTCGCGTGTCAATAGAGCGGTCTCTGTCGTGTAGGCTGCTAGGGGAAACTCTCTACCCCATTCAGCTGACCTATCGTTTGTCGTGCTTTATGTGAACCACTGGAACCTCTTTGTCAAGACGCAGCTGGTATCGATACGGGCATATCGTTATTTCATACGTCTTCCATTGGTAACGAGCACGTTCCACGCGTGGATGCTTCCCAGATCCCTATGATCTTAACATCTTCAAATCTAAGATCAAGCGTTCTCTATCCTAAATATCTTCATAAGCATTTCTTGTTTTCTCAATTTACATACTTACAACAATCACTTTCAGTTACCCTCTACCTTGAGTGACTCTTGGATCTTGTATTAGTTGTAAAAAAAAGTGTAAAAAAGAGAGGAAGGTGATAATAATTACAATAATAATAACATTGAAGGCGTTCATATATTCATGCTTATTTAACAGTCCTTCAACTAGATTATGTTCATTAATTGCTCCGGTTATAAGTTTTATTTAAAATAATAAAAGATCTGCCTGGCTAACTTTAAAATATCTACAGGAAGCCATCTCATTACTAGTTTCATATGTGCAAACTCTATGTCTCGAATTAAAAAGAAAAAAAAATCAGATACTAATGATGAAGCAAAAGAAAGACAGACGATATATAATAAACATGGACGACAAGCGCTGAAGAAGGGGGATAACTCTGAAGTTAGATGACGTGATTGATATTAACATCCGTGAAAGACAAGTGGAAGGGGTTGGGGAACAATTAATCGTGTTGCGTTTCACTAACATTTCCCGACGGTCATATACGTCTGGGGTCTCATTAAAAGTTTCAGAATGAAAAGAATTTATGGTGTTTATTTGTCATCGTTCAAAAGTAAATTTAGCTTTTTTTAAAAAAAAAAAACTTTTAACAATGTCAAACATAATTAAAATGACTTTCTCCAATCAGTAGCGGAAATCATAGCCGTGTTTGTTGAAAGACACACACACACACACACACACACACACACACACACACACACACACATATATATAT
>CAHIKZ030004817.1:2080000-2085000 GCA_903632075.3 Acanthosepion pharaonis | reverse complement strand
TAGAGCTTTTAAATTTTAAAGAATTAGAAGATCAACCGATCGCGCTATCATGGTTTTTCTATTTTGTCCTCAGATTAGGTCATTTGCAGTGGTGTACACTAATTGGAATCTCTTTTCTGATTGTATTTTGAAATCTAATTGGCCTTGAAAAATATTACGTCATCCGTGATTTCAGAAGATTTTCATCACGCTCAGACCATATTGTCTCGACTGTCGATTATTTGTCCTACGGTCATTGTTTGTGATGGATGTTAATCCAAGGAAGCGTTCGAAAATTGTAACACGGCACGAACACACTGACAAACCTTACTAGTGAGCAAATCAAACTACTAAGGACTGGCCCGGAAACTCACCCGATTTAAATTCAATCAAGAACTTTTAGTCAATCTGCAAGGAAAGACTTCGTGGAATTAACATACGAAGTACTAATATGTGCACTGGGCCATGTTTCATTGAAAAAATACGAAAATTAAATAATAACGGACATTCGTTTTTTTGGGTTTTTTTTTTTCAATTAATTTGCACAGGGGTGTAGCACTAGTTATTAGAGCTTGCTGCTATATACTTGGTGAGTAATAAAATATAACTGCTTAAGCAATGGGGAGTGTTAGTTTGACGATCGTTAGAAGCGTTTATAAAATGACCAAATATAAATGTACAGCTGCTGTATTATACCACACTTGGACTTTTTGTAGTTTAATATCTGGGCTGTCTACTTACATTTATATCTTGATCATCCTATGAACCGACCCTCGTATTGAAGCATTCATCTTCTTTAGTAATATGGTAAAACCAATAGAAAAAGATCTCTGACCTGACCAAGCATTTTACCGTATTTATTGAAAGGACATTAGGAAGGTAGGTTTATACATTCTTTAAAGAATAAAGGAGGAATTAGACGCTTGGTAATCATCACCTGCTAAATAAGCATAAAAGTTGTTATTACATGCCACTGTTACACATAAACATCTATAAACATAGTCACCCGAGAGTCTTTGCGCGCAGAAAAACATACACTCATATTAATTGCTTTAATATAGTAACAAACCGCAGTTGAAGCTTTATTTTACTAATTATATTTATTGTAGGTAAAAATTGTACAAAGTGGATGACAGATCTTCATTTGTCTTACAGTTAAACTTGTCTAATAACAATCACTGACCCAAACATATCATAATAATCCTTGCACCAAAACAACACATTACTTATCATTCTTACTATAGCCACCAAAATATTTCAGAAACTATATAATGTCCTCAACTGTCCCCATATGTACAATTTATTTATGGATGTGGAGTTAAATAAATTTTTAAAATTTTAAATGTCCCAATGAATATTTACAATGAAAACAGGATGTATTCACAAGAAACAAAAAAACAAAATAGTTTTATTAACAATACCGCCGACAATTGAGGCTGAAACATCAATTAATTGGACGAAATTAATGCGTGACTTAAATAATTCAGAAAATCATTAGACAAAGCACTCACCCAAACGCACACTCATCCACGCACAACAACAAATACGAGAAACACATACGAATAAAAGAAAGACGTCCCACATCCACCAGATAACTGACATTTCTAGTCACCTAACGCAGTAGAGGAGGAGAAATTAAACTAAAAAGGTCAATTAGCATAAACACCTTAGCTAAGTTAACTTTGACGGAAAAAACTTAAGGGCAAAACAGGCCTAAACTACCCTATTTTGGACGGGGTTACCAATGTTCTCTGAGCAATTTCCAATATCCTAATTCTTAACCGTCATCAAAATGCCACTCTAAATCAGAACCTTATACCCGACACAGATGAGCAAGACTCATCTACTCTTTTCTGATGGAGAGTTTTGTCGATTTTCCGTCCTAATCTTTACTTTAAGCTGATGCTTAAAGAACAAGATCAGTTGGGAAGAGATAGCATTCATTCTGTCGCGTCTATGACATATCGCGAAAACTGATTTAATATTTGACATGAAAATAAAATAAAAATCCATATTACATTTTTTTTTACACTATTTACATTATTCGGATTATTGTCCTCATCTTTGTCGCCATCTTTATGACAACGTTTCGGCCGTTATACGCTCCGGCGTTTTTCAGGTTGTTAGAATGTCGAAGTGAACACATTATTTCGCTCACTCGGGTAGACTGTTCTAGTTCCAGGTGCCAGCTTTAATGGATGTCAGTTATCAGTTATCTCCTGTTAATTCCCCTCTCCAAGTTCTCCACTGCCTTAAACGAGTATTGAACTCACAC
Organism: Acanthosepion pharaonis; assembly: GCA_903632075.3. Classification (NCBI taxonomy): domain Eukaryota; kingdom Metazoa; phylum Mollusca; class Cephalopoda; order Sepiida; family Sepiidae; genus Acanthosepion; species Acanthosepion pharaonis. Next base: position 2,082,746 of record CAHIKZ030004817.1, on the reverse strand, counting down.
TCTTTGGGTCCTGTCACTGGATCTAACTAACGCCTTTATCCACTGTTCCATGTGTCCTTGAAAACACATGGCACAGGACCCAAAATGTGTGAGTTCAATACCTGGTTAAGGCGGTGGAAAACTTGGTGAGGGCAATTAACAGTAGATAACTGATAACTGACATCCATTAAGCATGGCTCGTGGAACTAGAACAGTCTACCCCAGTGAGCGAAACAAAGGGTTTAGTTCGACATTCCAACCACCTGAAGAAGACCGGCGCGTACAACGGCCGAAACGTTGTAATAAATATGGCGACAGAGATGAGGATAATAGTCCGAATAATGTAAATAGTGTACATAATACCTCATCTCAGAAATATAGACAGATACTTTTTTTTTTAATTTACCAAAGCCCACTTTTCGGTGAGTAGGAGTTATATATGCTCTGTTTGATAAACAGCGTTCCAAATCATAGCTATTTTCGAACTTCAAACAGCGTTCTCTAACTTAGCTTAATAACACGAAGTCGACTCTTGGTAAACATCGCCTGCTACAGAGGAATAAAGGTTAATATCGAATTATTGTCTCTGAGGCGACATCGCGAACAAGCGCTTTACGAGAGATACCTAAAAATCGTGATATCTAGATAATACCGGTAATAACATATTTATTTGCTTTTACTGATACACTTCAATGCCAGAAAGTTTTAATTACATACAACACTTATACACAAACTCTTCTAAACACGTAGTAATTCAAACGTCTTTTCACGTAAAAAAAACAAAACAATAAACGATTTTTTATTGCGTAACTTTTATTTTTAAGATATTCTTAAAGAATCCTTTTTGTTAAATAAAGCATTTATTGAAACGACACTGAGGGTAGGATGAGGAAATCGTCACAAAATGAATAGAGTGTATAATGTTAAACTACAACAACAGCAAGGCTTCTGATTGTGAGATTTTGAGGATCATGTAAGCACATGATGTTTTTCTCGGGTTCACCTATTTCCGGGATGGTAGTACATGTTAAGGTCCCATCTATGAGCAAATAGTGAACCCACCAAACAAAACCCTATAAAAGTATAAAAAAAAAATACATTTTTATAGTAAAATACTAGCAATATATTTCTAATTTAAAAAAAAAAATCAACATCAAAGAAATATTTTATGACATTAACCTATACTATTTACATTATTCGGAATATTGTCTTCATCTTTGTCGCCATATTTATTACAACGTTTCGGCCGTTGTACGTTCCTGGATTCTTCAGGTGGTTGGAATGTCGAACTGAATCCTTTATTTCGCTCACTGGGGTAGACTGTTCTAGTTCCATGTGCCATGTTTAATGGATGTCAGTTATCAGTTATCTCCTGTTAATTCCTCTCTCCAAGTTCTCCACCGCCTTAACCGGCTATTGAACTCACATTCTTTGGGTCCTGTCACTAGATCTAACTAAATGAACTAAACTGAAGAAAAAATAGAAATCGATTCCACCCTATCACTCCAGTGGGTCAAAAACTGACCGTATGGTGAAAGAAAAGATACTAAAGCGGTTGTTTCCGTTGATTTGCACAAAGGTGTATATGCACAAAAGCTGAGTATCAACTACCATGTATTCAATTGTGAAAGCAGAATAACCTATATCCTATTTTTATTATATTAAAGCTCCCAAGAAAATGCAATGTCGGCATTAAATGACTCATCAAGTGAAGATATGACGTTAAACTAACAAATCTAATCAAATCAAATTAAAGCTTTACCAGATCGAGATGAAATTTATCAGACGGTAAGACAAGACCATCAGAAACGGTACGATTGCAAATTTGATTCGAAAATCCAGAAGGATATTTTGTGTTGCGGATCAATACAGACTTGATTTCCCAAGAACTTCTATTGAAGAATCAAGTGTGTTCATAATCATGTCAGGTTTTGCAAGAAACGCTTGCTTGCAGAAAGAAAATATTAAGAGTTTCACGGTCATATACATTAAAAAAAAATCATACTAAGCAAGGCAATAAAGCCACTAAGACGTTGAATGAATAAGAAAAAATAAAATAAAATAAACATTACTAAACTGAAAGAACAACAAAAAAAAAACATTAATGAAGAAGACTGGCATTGAATGTAAATGTTTGAACAGCAACTTTGACTGGTTGCTTGATTTTGTTTCGCGGCATATCAACCTCTATGGATTATTTAGCTTATAGCACTCTGCATTATTAATATTACTTTCCACCGCATTCTTTTTTGAAGGCTTCTCAATTGCAGTAATCTTATTGTTAATTTCACTCAATGCTGTCTTTTCTGGCCATAGTAGAATATGACAACACTACTATAAGTTCAAACAAATTCAAATTCAGGTAAAATATTACCAGCAATAATTTTTGAAGGAAAAAATATTACCAGCGATACATTTTTGCGGAAAAATATTGCCATCAATACATTTTTGGAATAAAAATTACCAGCAATAATATTGATAAAAATATTGATAAAAATCTTGATGAAATTTCTCTGACCGCAGAATCGAGCCCACATAAACATTTTGATGTTAAACGTGAACTAAACAAGGGAGCCAAAATTAACCTGGTCGTGACGCAAAGCACCTGGGGAACTTTGCCTTTTGCCTTTACGAAATATTCTGAGTCATGATCCGATTTTGCAGTATTCATTTATGAGGGAAATATCGCGACAATTCACCAATTCAACAAAGATATGTTTATTACAATGGAGTTTATCGGTTACATTTTTGAAAAAAAAAAGAATGC
>CAHIKZ030004817.1:2075000-2077500 GCA_903632075.3 Acanthosepion pharaonis | reverse complement strand
GTGCATATAAGAAGCTAGGAGCGAAAATCGCACCGCAGCTCATGACTTCAAACATGCCCACGCGAGAGTGAACAACAATAAACAAAAAATAAAAATCCTTGAAGCAATATACATCAAACATTTGAAACCCAACCTAAGCAAAATCAACTATGGAATCCCTAGATATATTCTTAAATGTCTATAATTGGTAACAGAAACCATTGGTTTATACCAACGGCTTCCCATACTTAATACTTCTCGAATTCACTTTCGCGTGGTCATGTGTGACGTCATGAGATGCGGTGCGATTTTCGCTTCTAGCGTCTTATATGCACGTGTTTATCGTTGCTAGGAAATCATCCATGTAAACAATAACAGACTATCATCACTGTCTTGTCCGTATATTGCTTGATATGTTGTACAGTAATTGACATTTCTGATAATGGCTTATGTAAGTCGAAAGCTTAGATTGGATTAAAAATATGGATCAATATTGTGATTTTCTTTCTTCGTTTAATGATAATGTTATTAAGCTTATCAGACGTTATGAAAAGAACTTACATAAAATAATTAGACAAAACTTAATGAAACATATATATATATATATATATATATATATATATATATATATATAGAAAGAGAGAGAGAGAGAGAGAGAGCTGGATAGGCCTCTACTACTGTTCAAAATACCGAAAATGAATTTGAACCTGATGATGGGCGAGCGTCTCTATTCGTATTGAGGAAAAACAAACAAATAAATAATAAATAAAATTTCAGAGTTTAGGCGGACATGTCAGAAAAAAGTTGAAGTGGACTTTGGAAGAAACCGGAAACTCGGTGCTAAACAGGAAACAAAGCATAGAACTCTCCTCCTGTTCAAACAATCGGGGAGATGTGTGAAGCGGTAGACAAATAAATGTAAAAGTTAATAACCATCTATATCTTTAAGTAAATCGTTTTAACAAAACCGAAAATATTACCATCATGATTTTCCAGCTTTAAAATATAGATAAATATCCATAATAAACGTTAAACATTAATAAACAGGTTTTCTAATAAGATATGGTAGGCGGTGGAAGAAAATTCTCCATTTTAGACGTGCAAATAGTATAATGGTTATAAGGCCGGAAATTTGGGCTCAGTGTCCAGAGTTCAAATGTTCACCGGATCTGCTTCGTTCAGTTTGTAAACACGTCGTCAATGACACTCCATTAATAGATTCAACATGGCTACCACAAATAAATTTGGTTAGCTGTTACCATGTTTCCCGCCATTCATGGGGAGTTCTGCACAAAAAAATGACCAGCAGACAACACCAGATAGACAGACTTGCAACAAGCCAAATCCATTGTTCTACACAATTAAATAGCAGATCATAGATGCAGCGTTGCATTAAGTGTAGTGTAAGAGAAGGAAGACTGAGAATTCAAAACCCCTCTTGCCTTGTTGGTAGCTTCGTGAGAAGGCCAAGGAGTAAATCCTATAGAACCCCGGGTGCGATCTCTAAAACAGTTGGATTGCATTCTCCGATATTTTTCCCACTGTCCCTGATGCTGCTGATAGAAATTTGCTTATTCCTTTGTATTTTTCTGTGGGGGAGATTATACCGGCAACACTGAAAGGTAGTTTCTGACGTATGGACGGACCAGGATCTTCCCTGTTTTATTTCATGCTTGTAGCGCTCTACACGACACCGTTGTCTTCCGTGACGGCCTGTTGCTATTGTACCACTTTCAGAATAGGGTACAAGAAATCAATTTCCTAGAAATCAGTTTTTCTAGAAATCTATTTTCTAAACCCAAACTTCACCATTTTCATTAATAGGCAATGTCTGTTCCTTAATAAAAAAAACTCTGACCCTCTTTCAATCGAGATTAAACTAATTAAACTTTAAGAATATTAATATATTTTTTCTATGATTCTGTCGTATATAATTCTGGGAATTTTCGCATCTAAATATGTAAACAAGTCCGTCTATCTGATGTTGACTGCTGGTCTTTTTTTTGTGCAGAACTCCCCATGAATGGCGGGAAACATGGTAACAGCTAACCAAATTTATTTGTGGTAGCCATGTTGAGTCTATTAATGGAGTGCCATTGACGACGTGTTTGTTTTGTAGATGATTCCAGGGATGAAAGATTTTGATTAGCTTTTTTCTTGTCTTGATAGCCATTTTTTTTTTCTCCATTTATACATGTCCTTTATTTCGCATGCAGCATCTTATATTGACTACCTTTTGGTGTCATTTTCCCCTTTTTTTTATCGGGGACGTCATCTCAGATATCTGTATGCTATAGCTTAAAAATAAATAAATAAATAAAAACTAGTGTATATGAGAAAAGTTTGACATTGATTGATTTTTTTTTATAAAATATCAAAAACAAAAAAAAGTTAACATGTTGAAGAATCTGTCGGGATTATTTTTGCGTTTCATCATCTTTTTTTTTGTCTTTTTTATTTGAGAGGGACTACCTTTGATTTCTACTGACACAACCGTTGTCCGCTGCGATCGATAAAGTGA
>CAHIKZ030004817.1:2062500-2070000 GCA_903632075.3 Acanthosepion pharaonis | reverse complement strand
ACTGAAATAGATAGATAGATAGATAGATAGATAGATAGATAGATAGATAGATGCATACACATACATCCATACATACATACATAGATAGGTAATGGAAGAAAGAGTATATATATATATATATATATATATATATATATATATATATATATATATATATATATATATAGATAGATAGATAGATATAGAGAAGTAATAGAAAAAGAGGATATATACAGATAGATATGCACAGAATGGGATAGATAGATAGATAGATAGATAGATAGATAGATAGATAGATGTAAGCAAATACATATATACATACGTAGATAGATATGCATAGAATGAGACTAGTAGTAGAGTCTGGCGTTGCCCGGGGATGTAACAGTAAGATATAGATCAAGTATGGACGATCATAAAGACTGAAAAATAAAATTGACAAAGATTATTGTTTAAGGTTGACGGACACGCATGTCTAAATTAGTGTTTTTTTTTACGAATTTGTCAAACCCAAATTCAAACAAAAACATTGTTTACAATCGTTATGAGTTATGGAAATAATACAGTAATTCCATCTACGTTTTACGCGCGAGCGAGTTTTCCTCCCTTCCTTCCACACTTGTGCGTGTGTGCGCGCGCGTCCACTGATTACACCCCTTCCTTTCTCGTTAAGCTAAATATAGTAGTAAACCTTTTCTTTAGTTTTAAATAAGTAAGTTATTGTAGTTTTATCAGCTCCTGTTGATATCACCAATCTAACAAATTTAAATTACCGTTTTTCCCGCGTTTTTCTCTGACGTCACGGACAAACTAATCGTTTGAGTTCAGTCGGGCTAAAAATTTCGATCCATGATGTTGACTCATTTATCCCTCGTCAGTCAACCTTAAATACAGACAGGGATATCTTACTGACAACAAATAATTCTTCGTTCCTTTTGGCTCGTCGCAAATAATTTTCATCAAGACGATGCAACCAACAACAAATAAGTCTTCGTCCCTTTTGGCACATCGTAAATAATTTTTAGTAGCAAATTCAATGCCTGATCCCAAAATCTGAGATGACTGAACTTTCTCACGACCGTGAACCTGAACAAAAAAGGGTATAAAAAACAACACAAAAACACTACACACACTTACAATACCCAAATCCACAGTAAGTACTTTTTTTATCTGTGCACATCTACACCTCGTGTTAACGAGTTCCTTTTTCCAGAACTTAAAAAAAAAAAAACGTTTCCCGCCTTGTTCACCTTGCTATCCTATTTTGGCGTGGAACATTTTCCCTGATCTCGTACCACGAGATAATCTACTTGTTTTTCCATTTAATAAAAAAATTACTCTTGTTTTGAAAAAAAAAACTTTTCCCGCCTTGTTCACCTTGCTATCCTCCCAAAAAAAGTGAAGTTTTGTTGAAATCGGTTGAAAAATGTAAATAGCCTTTCTCTGTAATCTTTTACAATTTATGATTTTTACTTATTGAATACAGTAAAAAAAAAAATGCATATTTTGCTCGTGGTGATTCATAATTAAAATTCTGATTTGAATATATTTTCCACTCGTTGTTTCTAATACAAAAAATATTAACTTTATTTGGGTTTATTAATTTATTACAAGTACTGTGTTCTTTCCTTAATAATTATCATCTTCGAAATATTGTTGTTTTTTTTCTATCAGATTTCTTACGTCGGCATTTTAAATTATTTCTTAATACTTTCTTTTAAATATTGAATTAATTTCAAATAGAACCAATGCCTTATTGATCTGCCTTGTAACAAATTGCAAAGGGAATTGAAAAAACGGCCCTAAAGTTCGTGGAATTATCTTTCCATATTTTATCAAATCGAAAAAAATGATTGATTATCTGTCCTTTTTTTTACCAAAAAAAAAACAATATTTTAACGAAAATTTCAGACGTGCTAAGAACGATTAAAAATGTAAAAAAAAATACCCCAAAAATACTTTGATCTTTCCTCTTTAATAATAATATGAACATTAGACGATAAAATTTTGTTTTCGTCAAGTTCGGCTTTTTTCATCATGCTATGCTCTTTTGTTTACATTTTCCTGGGTGAGTTGTCCCCCTTTCATTCTCACGATGTGTCTTAATCGTGTTTTCAAATTGATTTTGTTTAAAAAAACAATGTGTTTTTCCCATTTTCGGCGCCGTTAGAAACACCACAAGGTAATTTTATGTAGTCCTGTGAAGTTTTGTTGAAATCGGCTAAAAAATGTAGGAAATTCGATCCAATATATAAACGTTACAGACTCACACACACACACACACACACACAATCTGCGTTTTATAATAAGTAAGATATACAGATAGATAGATAGATAGATAGATAGATAGATAGATAGATAGATAGATAAATAGATAGATAGATAGATAATGAATAGAATGAGATAGATAGATAGAAAGATAGACAGATAATGAATAGAATGAGATAGATAGATAGATAGATAGATAGATAGATAGATAGATAGATAGATAGATAAATAAAAAGAAAGAAAGAAAGAAAGAAAGAAACAGACTGAGATATTGATTGACTCGTTTGCTACGACTTATAAACACTTTTCGGGTTATTTAAAGCCAGATATTTTTCGACTCTAAGAAATATTTTTGTGATAATAATTTTTATTAGGTCTTACTAATTAACCCATACATATATATAGATAGATAGATAGATAGATAGATAGATAGATAGATAGATAGATAGATAGATAGATAGGAAAAGGTTTTCCTTTGATGCGTTTTTCTTTAACTGTCAACTGTAATACATAAGAAAAATAGCAGGAACTTTAAATCAAATATTAAATGAACAGATTAAAATAGCTATGAAGACAATCAAATACATACAGTCCGTCTACAGTTATTATGTAAATCACGTAAACCTCACTAACTCGAATTTCCTTTGCCCAATTTCTGTCAATATCTGTCTATGTTTCTGAGATGAGGTATTACGTACATTATTTACATTATTTACATTATTCGGACTATTGTCCTCATCATTTTCGCCATATTTATCACAAAGTTTCGGCTCAAGGACACATGGCCCAGTGCATAAAGGCGTTGGTTAGATCCAGTGACAGGATCCAAAGAGTGTGAGTTCAATACCCGGTTAAAGCAGTGGAGAACTTTCAGAGGGAAATTAACAGGAGATAACTGATAACTGACATCCATTAAACATGGCACGTGGAACTAGAACAGCCTACCACAGTGAACGAAATAAAGGGTTCAGTTCGACATTCCAACCAACTGAAGAAGGCCGGAGCGTACAACGGCTGAAACGTAACAAATATGGCGACAAAGATGAGGACAATAGCCCGAATAATGTAAATAATTTTTGTCAAATTTTAAAAGATAAATGTTGCCATCAAAACAAAGCTAGATTTAAATTTTAGGTCGTTTCAACAGGTTTTCTTAAAACTTTTGAGACTAAATGTAAAATCACTCTGTGAGTTTATTTAAGCAAACACAGAAAATTTCTATTTACAACCATTGAGTATCACTTATAACACTATATAACTCGGTTTTTGTCCTTGGGTTGCAACTCATATTTCCTATTTGATTACTTCCCAACAAAAGAAATATTACCAACATTTTCTTCAAACTTTGCGTGTATGATCAGAATAATGATATTTCTGAAATTTACCCATTCCTATTGGGAGTTCTAGTGAATGTAAACATGTTTTTTCCCGAAAATTAGGAACAAGACGACATATGAATAAAATATAACATTTATTTATTCTATGATTACTCAAGAGAGATAAAAAAAAAGAAATAAAGATTAGTAGATTTTGCGATTTCCGCTTATACGGTAAACTTCACGAATCATCCCCCAAATGTAGTCGCTTTTAATATTTCCGTTATACGATCTTTGGTAACGGCGTTCAAAGACTAGTATATCCTGGTTTAATTGTTCAGTTTATTCCTGTGAGTACGTGCCTGCAGTGGTGCTGTAAGATATGTTGACTAGGGTCACCGTGGAATGTAATAGCAATCAAAAAGGAAAGCTGTGTTCTTATAAACAAACATTCCACATGAAATATGCACAGAATATATGAGAGAAATAAGTCAAGCTTCATGAACATTAAATAAATATTTTTATTATAACAACAATATACAAACATCAACAATAAGCATGAAAAAGTTACTTCCCTTTTGTCTGTAATAAAAAGGGTGTATGCAATTAAGTAATGTTGAGTTACAATATTAAATGTTAATTAATTATAAAGTTCAATTAATGTTCTTAGCTCAATGAAGAATAATTCCACAGTCTGTGAATATGAAAAGATGTAATGTGCACAAGCGATATTAATATAAGTTGATAAGATTACTCGAATGAGTAATAACTAAAAATTAAAATGTTATAAGTAATATGGCGCCGTGCCGTATATTCAGAGAATTGAACTGCTACCAATGTTGGCTAACAGCGAGAGAGTTTATATAGGTATGCATAGGCTCAAGTGAACTTGGCGCCAAAAAATATTAGAAAGATACTAAAATACGCGATTGGCCAGGAAATGGATCAATCCGTAATTTTGGAGAAAAGTTCAAATAATGTGCGATGGCAAAATTGTCATATAGTAAGTATCATATATTTATGAACCAATGACATTAAAGAAAGCGGAGGTGTGGCACATGTAAGTGATCACCACATGCCCATGTTCTCCTTGAATTTATCAAGATGAGCGTCAAGGATATGGTCTTTGACGAACACCCTATATTGCCATAGTTTCTTACAGTGTCTCAACAAGCTTCACATAGTTTTCGGCCTTGTGATTCCTCAGGAAAACCCAGATCTATTGCGACAAATCTGTTCCACGCTGCTTCTTACGTCCTAGTGAGCTTATTGGGGAATTCCTTGTACTTTATGATCTACTTTATTTGTGGTCTGCCTACGACAAAGGTCAAAGCGGCCTTTGTCGTAGGCAGTTTAGGGAAAACGTCTTGGAATCTGCAGACTCCTTGTTTAGAACTATGATACATTGTTTCGTAAGGTCAAATTTTAAGTACAGTGGAGGAAACAATGCTTTCCGGGTGTCTAACCTTATACCTCTAAAAACTGAACATGGTCAATTGTAACGAGTCCCACCCGTTGTAGTATGCCGCTGTGTCTCCTTTGTCCCAAAGCCAAATATATCACAGAAACTTGGTACTATCATGTTGGAAACCCATCAGGAAGCTACCATTTTTAAGTTTCCGATGATCTTCTACCCGTACTCAGGGCATGTAGGCATAACATTCTAACCGAATTTCAAGGCATCTAGGAAGATTTTAATACTTCTGTATTCCTTTTTTGAGCTGAACAGACTAAGCCAGTAAAAGGATTGATACATTTTCCCATTATGAAGTAGCAAGACTTTAAGTCTCCTGGATGAACCGTCAATGGAGAAACTCCACTCACTGGGGTTACAGGCGATTTCCATTGCCTTGAACAGACCAATTACAGTGTGACAAAAGCAACGGCCATCTTGACGAATGAACAAGAAAAATACTGGTGACGCTCTCTCTGATCTGCGACTCGCACACTTTCATCTAACAAACTCCACTGCTTGTATCCCTACATCCAAAGCTCGTCATTGGAAAGCTTTGTAAAGGAAACGTAGCAGAGTGGATAAAGGTGTTAGTTAGATCCAGTGACAGGACCCAAAGAGTGTGAGTTCAATAGCTGGTTAAGACGGTGGAGAACTTGGAGATGGGAATTAACAAGAGATAACTGACATCCATTAGACATGGCACGTGGAACTAGAACAGTCTATCCCAGTGAGCAAAATAAAGCGTCCAGTTCGACATTTCAACTACCTGAAGAAGGTCGGAGCGTACAATGGCCGGAAGGTTGTGATAAATATGGCAACAAAGATGAGGACGATAGTCCTAACAATGTAAATAATGTACATAATACCTCATATCAGAAATATAGACAAAATAACATTATTAAGAATTTTGTCACAGAAAGTTAATTTCTTTTTTCCTTTATGGTTTTATTCTTCATAATTCATAATATATTGATTATAAAAATTCATTCATAATATATTGATTATAAAATTCATAATATAATATTGAAAGTCCTGATAACATAAAAAATATATATAGGTTGCACTAGCCATGAATTCAAAAAAAAGATTCAACCAACATCAAACTTCATTTAGAATAAATAGATATAAAAATCAAACATCTCTCTCAAAATATTTCTGGCATCTAAAAGAATCAAATAAAACACCTACAGTAAAATGGAAGTTAATAAGAAAAGCTAGAATTTGTAGATCATTAAACGACCCTTGCCATCTATGCATACACGAGAAACTATATATTACTAAGTTTATAAAAAATAAAAATTTACTGAATCAGAGAAATGAAATAGCTATTATATGCCGTCATTGTCAGAAATTCTCATTAAATAATATATATATATAAAAAAGTCTATTGGAATAACAGTGAAAATATTTTAAACTTGTATTTAAAATTTAAAAATTTAAAATTGTAGTTAAAACGAATTCAAACCTAAGCATCTTTTAAAAATTGTAGTTAAATAAAATGTATGCTAACCGAAACACCTCTATAATAAATTTACTACAGGCACTTGAATGAATCCAATAAAATACCTACTGAAAAATGAAATTATAACAAAAGCTAGATGATGTAGGGTAGTGTACGACTCATTGTTCTTTGTATATACATATGAAACTTTATTACTTAGGTTACATATATTTAAAATAAATAAATTAATTAATTAATAAATAAAGTTTATTAAATCTGAGAAATGACTTAGCTAGTTTTGTAGTAAGTGCCATTAATATTACTTAAATGATATTTAAATATAAAAGTTTAAAAATTGTAATTTACATATACTTTCATATGGAAAAATAATTTTACTTACTATGAGTAATTTTCCTTCTGTTATAAAGTAATATAATCTATTAAAACTAACAATGAAAATATTTTAAAATTTTAAAGTTGTAATTTTAAAATTGTAATTAAAATTGTAGTTAAATTAAATGAATTCTAACCTAAATTTCTTTTAAATAGTACTACACGCACTAAAAAGAATCCAAAAAGAACACCTATAGTAAAATAAAATTAATATGAAATGCCATAAGATGTAAGCTTTTGAATGACCCATGTCCTTTGTACTTACATGAGAAAAATTATACTACTAGGTTTATATATAATCTAAAAGTTTACTAAATCAGTGAAATTAAGTAACCATTTTTGCCGTCATAGTCATAAATTAAAAAAAAAATGTAACCTCATATACATACTTAAATTTGATGTTAAAATAATCCTACATAATATAATGGATTCTAATACATTTAACTGTTCTTAAAAAAAGAATATAGTATAATAAAAATTAAAAAGGAGAATATTTCAAATCGTAGTTAAATAAAAAGTATTATGATCTGAACACCCCGAAAATCTTTAAATTTATAAATGAAAAAAAAATGCCGTAAGAAAGTTTTTACCGTTAACAATAATTTTTTTTTAAAAATCCAGACGACATCCATACAACGGATGTCAGTTTT
>CAHIKZ030004817.1:2045000-2060000 GCA_903632075.3 Acanthosepion pharaonis | reverse complement strand
GATAGATAGATAATGAAGTCTGCGATTGATAGATAGATAGATAGATAGATGGATAGATAATGAAGTCTGCGATAGATAGATGGATGGATAGATAGATAGATAGATGGATAGATAGATAGATGAATAATGAAGTCTGCGATAGATAGATAGATAGATAGATAGATAGATAGATGGATAGATAATGATCTGATAGATGGATGGATGGATAGATGGATAGATAGATGGATAGATGGATAGATAAATGAAGTCTGCGATAGATAGATAGATGGATAGATAGATGGATGGATAATGAAGTCTGCGATAGATAGATGGATGGATAGATAGATGGATGGATGGATGGATAATGAAGTCTGCGATAGATAGATAGATGGATGGATAGATAGATGGATAGATAGATAATGAAGTCTGCGATAGATAGATATATAGATAGATAGATAGATAGATAATGAACAGACTGCGATAGATAGATAGATAGATAGATAGATAGATAGATAGATAGATAGATAGATAGATGAACAAAGAGAACACGTGAGAATGAAAGGAAATTAACAGATATATTGAGAAAGAAACAAACAGGTATCTATATAGACGGAGGGACGAGAAGACTTTGTCCTTCATGACTCCCACAATTGCTGTCCGTTTAAAGATCTGAACACGCATCAGAACTGGTCGTCTCTCTATAAGTCGCTTTATTTTCCGTTCCTCTCGAGGAGACAAGTTCTTAAAGGCTTTTCCTTTGCTTTTAGTTCTTTGGTTATTTGGTTATATTCTCAACAGCTCTCTTTATCGTTCGATGATTTTTTTCCGAAGTTCCTTTGATATCTCCAATGTGCACATTCCCTCATTCAATAACTTTGCTAACTGCAGTCTTTCAGTATTTTTAGATCCTATCCATTATCTATACTTCAACATATATTATGTAGAAAGAGAAAACATAGTTGTATTATACTGCAGAGGCGTTAAGCTTATATTACTTAAAACTACATAATAAATCCAGACTGCAGTTTTTTATAATAAATACAATAACTTAAATAAATCTAGGTGAAACTAAATAAAAAATAACTCAAGTATTGTTTTGTCGTTTAAAAGTTTTCAAAATATATTCAAAACAACTTATTGAGGATTCATGAAATTTGCATAATACCTTCAATTGCACAGTAGATAGATAGATAGATAGATAGATAGATAGATAGATAGATAGATAGATAGATAGATAGATAGATGAACGGACTAAAATAAAAAAGAGAGAAAGAAAGAAAATTCAACAGTAGAGAGAGAAAATCTGATAGATAATTAGCTAATGGAATAAAACAATTAGATAGATAGATAGATAGATAGATAGATAGATAGATAGATAGATAGATAGATAGATAGATAGATAGATAAACTAATTTAAACCGACAGAAAGAAATAAAATAAATAGATATATAGAGATCAACTGATAGTTAGCTAGCTATATAGATATCCGGATGAAGGGACTAAGATAGAGAGAGTGAGAAAAGAGTAGATAGATAGATAGATAGATAGATAGATAGATAGATAGATAGATAGATAGATAGATATATAGATAGATAGATAGACATATATCTTGAAAACTTGATCGACACATAAACAAAGACTTTAAAGGCAAATATAATATAAGAAAATAACGAACAGTGAAAGACATTAAAAATATCAGTTTCTTTGTTCATTTCGCCGAAGACTATTCAGTTTAAACACAGGATAATAGATGGACGTATATACACAGCCATTTAAAAATGCGATGCTCCCTTTTTGCCAATATGGATTGATAAAAGAAATATTATATCTGCTTATGTAAACAATATTCTAACAGTGAGATATGCGAGATTTTCCGATAAACACCGTTAACTACGTTATTATAGTAAAATAGTCCAACATTTCGCCAGCTACATTTTCCTGAAATGATAGCTCCCCAAATATTTATTGAATCCGAAAACCAATTTCTTAGTTTGGGAGATGATTTTTTTTATTCTAGACAAGTTCTACGAATGTAGATGTTTTGTTTTTTTAACAATATTTGCGTAAGGAAACTATTTGTCTATCAATGAAATCCCCAACAATTAACAAATAATTTAAACAAAAATTAAACTGACAAAATATACAAGACTCAATTATAAACATGCAATGCTTCACTATTGACATTATTCGGACTATTTATTTTGCTCACTGGGGTAGACTGTTCCAGTTCCACGTGCCATGTTTAATGAATGTCAGCTATTCCAACCACCTGAAGAAGCGTTGTAATAAATATGGCGACAAAGATGAAGACAATAGTCCGAACAATGTAAATAGTGCACATAATACCTGATCTCAGAAATATAGACAGATACTGAAGGGCCCTAAACGTTGTGATAAATATGGCGACAAAGATGAGGACAAATCTCCGAATAATGTAAATAGTGTACATAATACCTGATCTCAGAAATATAGACAGATACTGAAGGGTCAATTATCATTTTCTGTCTTCCTGAACTCTCTATTCCCTTTTACTCCTTTCCTCAATCCTGCCTATAATCAGTTTTATCAATCCAAGCGGCTATCCATTACTCTACGAGGCGTCCCTCTTAAGCAAAATTAGGAGTGCGTATTATGCACAGCTACAAAAAATCATTAAAAAATTGCCGTTTAATAGGCTGATTTCAGTTGCGAAATGACTGCTCACCGCATACATATGACAATTTGACACTAACATTCGGCGATTGCGACCTCATAAGGATGTCAAATAGAATCATATGTACCTAACAATACTTAGAAATGTAAAATAAAATAAGAATTATCATAAAACTAAATTAGAATAATATGATTCTTTATTTAAAGCCATTTTTTAATAAGAGTAGGAAAAGCTGTCCGTAATGAAATTGGAGAGGTACAATTTATAGGGTTTCATTACCAAACAAGGGGTGAGTATTATGTATGAGCGGAAGCATTTTCTCACACTTTCAGCACAATTCAAGGGGTTCGTATTATGGATGAAGGCGTATTATACATGGGGAATTATGGTATATAAAAATGATAAATATGAATTTCAACTGATAATATTTATTTTCTAATAGATTATCACGCGTTTTCTTTATCTTATAATGTTTTTTTACAGCCTTTTGTAAGATATTTAAAGCCGAAACATATAAAACTATTTTTTGCCGGTAAATATTATATTAACAATTTATGGATTATAGCAGTTGATTTGACACAGATACATGTCATTCTGAAATGATGTGTTAGCATTATTTATAACATTTATATTCAGACTACTGGACTCGTCTTTATTGTTACCCCAATGTTTCGGCAGTGTTGGACTCCAGCCTTCGTCACGTGTACATCGATCTGGATAACGTAGGGGACAATGGCCTTGTGGGTAAAAGAGTTGGTTTGTCTATTTAGTGACATACACATTTCTTCCTTCCAAACAACTGAAGTGAGTGAGAAATATGCGTGCTGATGTGAAACAGTTCAAGGTTAGTCAGTGCCAATCGGCTTCATACCGCGTATTTTAATTCCGTTACCATGGCAACAGTATAATACTTTTTGATCAGACCTCGTATAGACATCTCTTGGAGACTCCGTGCCTTATAAGGTAATATAATTGGGGAAGAACCAGCACAGTAAATAGTAATATAGCCTTTTCTCTACAAGGAAAAAAAAACTGATATTCATTGACCGAGCACTGCTTTCAGTTGAAATATATAAAATCTTTTTTATTAAAACAATTGTTCAGAAAAACAGATATATCAAGCCCAGTAGCTGTTATCACTCTTTCCATTATTGATGGAGATTTCCTTCCTAACCTTTTATTTGAAGTAGTGTGGAATATCAACATCTTGATTATGCCATTATTTTCTCTTCTCAAGCCCAGTAGCTGTTATCACTCTTTCCATTATTGATGGAGATTTCCTTCCTAACCTTTTATTTGAAGTAGTGTGGAATGTCAACATCTTGATTATGCCATTATTTTCTCTTCTCAAGCCCAGTAGCTGTTATCACTCTTTCCATTATTGATGGCGGTTTCCTTCCTAACCTTTTGTCTGAAGTAGTGTGAAATGTCAACATCTTTATTATGTCATTATTATCTCGTCGGATCTAAGGAACCAAAATTAAACAAACGCTAAAATTCTAATATCTTGGAAGAATTTTCACAGAGGACAGAAAATGTGTCGCCGGAATTCCAAAGTCCATGGTTATAGCGAAATATGCCTTCCAAAAGCTAAAGAATGTACTAAGAAACAGGAAAATTTCATTAGAAACAAGTAAAAGTGCTAATCTGTTATGTAATTTTGGTCTTCTAATATACTAGTGAATGATTGACAATATCCTCTCAGATGAAGAAATATGATTCAAGGGTGCTAAGTCGAGTGAAAATAGGAGTTACGAAGAAGTTTCAAGAAAAAAGAAAATTAAACAGACATTTATACAAAGAAAGAAAGCGAGAAAATTAATTTCCTGGGACACATAATGAGGAAAATGTGCTTGAAGAATGTAACTCTCAAAGAACAGAGTGAAACTGCGGGTAACCCACCTCTAAAGCTTGTGCAAATAGATGACGGAACAGGGAGTGGAAGATATGGTGACAAACTTTACTAAGAACTACAAAAGTGCAATTTGTGGAGAGCCATGGTCGCTCTCGTTCAGAAGAGATACGATATAGTGAAGGAGAATGCTTTGGATTATCGATTTATATAGTTAAATCTTCCGTGGGATATAAGTATCTCCTCGACTTGTTCACCGTATCTATCAGATTCCATGCGTCCATATTCTATCATTATTTTCGGATCCGATCAAATTACTTGGCTTAGAACGACCAGAAAAAAAAACATAAAAATCTATCTTGGCTTTTAATTCCATTTAGATCTGAAGAAATATCCAGAGAAAGATCTTCTGTTGATGGAGATATTCTATATTGAATAGATTCAATTTCACCATAATCACTCTTGTGTCGCAGAATATTTCCTGGCTTCGCTCTATTCCTTCGCAGTTGAAATGCCTGTTTTCGCTTGCACGCATTTCATTCTTTGGGAGAATGCTCTGCTTTGATCAAATTCATAATGTGCAAAAATATCTGCATCGTCAGTTAATTGCCATTATGAGGAATATCTATGGACGGATGGATATGTTCTTCCTGAATTGATATTCCTTCGACATCAGAAACCACAATTATTGGAAGAATTCTTTACTACAGAAACGCCATTTTTATATCTCCACCTCACACCGCAACTCTGAACGAAGATAACCCCAAATACAAGAGAACGCACCTGCAGGATGTATGAAGTATTTTTCAGAAATGACAATATCTACAAATTCCAGATGTCTTGAAGAACAATTGCTTTAATTAATTCCTTGATTGATTTGTATGTTACGGTTTATCAACCGTTTGCAGGTTATTTAAAGCCAGAAATATTTTTCGATTGTAAGAGATTTTAAGAGATAATAATGATGTTCTAATATATTTCCCTTGTAAACCGGTACTACAAATCCAAATATAGGCCCTTCTCTTTCTTATTGAATAAACTCCACACTTGTTGACCATGTCTATCGGAATGTAGCCGTACTCACCACACTAAGACAGTTTTGGGTTGGTGAGGCTATTAACGCATAGGAGAAGGTTTTGAATTCAGGGCTGTCCTTCTTCGAGACCGGATACCATCCAAGGCTATAAGACCTATTCTGTCCTGCTATGTACTCACAGATGGAGGCCGAGATGAGATGGATTCTTACTCTTCCCAAGGAAATTTCCACCTATGAATTTAACGAACTCGATATCGGCTCTTCGATTTTGCAATAACAAACAAAGAACTTTACCAAAAAAAAACAGAAACAACGTCACATGTGGACTTTCAACAGCAGCAACAGCTAAAATGGATTGCACCTGTAACTCGAAGGGAAAATGATGAGATAATGAATATGTTAACATCAATCGAAAGTTTGGAAAGGAAATTCCGAGCAGTACCGGAAAAGCGATTAACAGTAGACGTGAGAAACCTATTTGTAATGAAAAATTGTTTAAATAGAAATATTTTATAAATTTCACTTAACAGGAGCACGAGTTGCTCGGTGAGTGACTGATTTATTTTTGACGGTCTATCAACCTTTTACAAGTTTTTTATAGACCTAAAATTTTTGCAGGTTGCACGAGTTTATGAGATAATAATGTCCGAATAATTAACCCACAGTTTGAAGGAGAAGAAATCGTATCTTTCCTAATGTATGAATCGCCAAAGGGAATATGACGAACTCACCTGCATTTGGAACATAACTCTACAATTTTCAATTCCGAGTCATTATCTATTACACCATCTGCACATCCAAGCCTACACAGGCTAGTATTCCCAAGCCGTCACCAATCTAGGTACTAACCAGGATCGACGTTACCCCAACTGCGCTGATCGTAGGAAAACCAGTGTTATTACACCTATGGTCCGAGGTCCACCATCAGAATGAAGGTACATTTGGGCGTAGGTAAATATAAAGAACCCGACTGGAATTGGAACTCGGTTCTTTAGCTTCCAATTCCGAGCCATTATCCATTACATGACTTACATTTTCAAACTTACGGAACTGGATATTCCCAAGCAGTTACCCATCTAGGTACTGAAAAGGATCAACGTTACTTAACTTCGGTGATCGCACGAGAACCAATTTTTCAACGGGATATGGCAGCAAACCAGCTCGCATTAAGGAAAGAAAACTGTGTGCGGAATGGGTAATCTAACATTTCTAAATTGATAACGTATACAGCTTCCAGAATATTGAAAAACCATTGCGTCATTTATAGCATAAAGAGAGTCTTGCCATATTTCTGAATTTGTATCTCCTGAAATAACTCGAAGCTTCAAAGGATTAAAAAAATTGTACGAATTATGAGTATACTCTCCAAAAGAATTCAGATGTATTTCTTCCGAATTGCTATTCTGTTCAAACTCGAAAAACCGATACTACGACTGTGGTCAGAGTTCCCTCCAGCAAATGGATATGTAGTTTACCGAATTGATATTCCATACATAATCCAGATTATTTGATTGGTTTGATTTGGTATGCTTTACGCCGTATCAACCTCACTGGGTTATTTAATGTTGACAAGATTTTGATTGCTGGCAGTATTTTTGTCTATATTTCTGAGATGATGTATTATGTACACTATTTACATTATTAGGACTATTGTCCTCATCTTTGTCGCCATATTTATTACAACGTTTCGGCCTTTCAGTATCCGTCTATATTTCTAAGATGAGGTATTATGTATACTATTTACATTATTCGGACTATTGTCCTCATCTTTGTCGCCATATTTATTACAACGTTTCAGCCTTTCAGTATCTGTCTATATTTCTAAGACGAGGTATTATGTATACTATTTACGTTATTCGGACTATTGTCCTTATGATGAGGGTAATCAAAATGGCAACAAAGATGAGGGTAATAAAAATGGCAACAAAGATGAGGACAGTAGTCCTAATAATGTAAATAGGTAGTATTTTTCTTTTAAATATGTATTGCTGCTAATACTTTTTTCCCAAAAATATATTGCTGATAATATTTTTCTTTTTAAAATGTATTCCTGGTAATAATACTTTTCTCCAAAAATTCATTGCCGGTAATAACCTTTTACAAAAATGTATTGCTGGTATTAAAAATTATTTTTAAACTTTCATTATGACCCCAGTTTTAGGGTCAGTTTTTTGCCTATACCTGGGACCCTAACACCCCGGATCGGAGTGGACATGGGAACACCAACAATTAAGAGGTGGTTCCACGCATCTCAGACCCTAATCAGAGGCCTTGATGTGGGATGTAGTTTATTGGCATATCCAGGACACTCAGATTATTTGAACAAACATGTCTCCCTTCCAACTGGTAATGGTGATTTACTAAGCATAGAACAAGACCCAAACTATAGAGAACTCTGTGTGGATCGAAATCCCTATGTAGTCCAAATGGATCTAACAAGACAAACTTGCTAACCATTGTACCACGCCGAAGTACCCTCTCCCACCTGGTTATAAAATTCGTTAGAGAAAACATGAAAATTTTCTCACGATCACGAATCCCGGAGGGTCGTAAAGGCATCAGTCTTTCCTTGACAAGATAATCTGACGGAGCCCAAATTTGGTTTGATTTCAGTTTCTTCCTCCTAGACTGGTTATCAACCCAGGCTATTGCATACTGTTTGTCTTGCTATTTATCTATAGATAGGTGTGGCTGAGAAGAGATGGATTTCCTACTTTTCCCAGGGGTATTAGCGCGTAAGTGTATGTAATGAACACGACTAGGATTCGAACTCGGCTCACAGATTATTCAATTCGAGCCGCTATCATTTACATCCCCGTACGTCATATAAGCTCACCGATAAAGTTGATGAAGCTTATATCAATTTATTAATAATATTCTTCAATGCAATAAAAAGTAAATTTAACTGTATATTTATTAATTACTCATATGAAGAAAACCATTGATATGTGGGTCTTTAATATATTCACTTGAAGCCACATCCTGCATGATGCGGCCGACTTAAAGTTGTATATTATGCAACCAATGCCAAGGAACGTGGGTGTACATCTGACCTTTGGTTTCAATTAGGTCCTTTTGAAAGGATCTCATTGTGGGCCATCCAAAGGTTGATTCGTCATTTTGGTGATTTACTGCGCATGTTCGATAATGTTTCAGTAGTACTTCGATATTGTCAAATAAATATTCTTAAAAGCTCTCGATGAATCGGTGGTATAGACTGTCGCCAAAAATCGATGCACAGTAAAGGCATGGTTGGCAGAAAACACGGCGCCCACAGTTAATAGAGCAAATACCCTACAGGCGTGACCACTGGAAATCGTTTACTGGTTACCACCCGTTGGGAGTTCATTCCTCCAGCTAGTCTTCTTTATACCTTACAGCGCCACTGGTGTTATAAGAGTGTAATCTCTGGGTTCGATTGGTGGTGTGGTCTGCACCGTTCAATTTATATAATATGCAATGCTAGAATTTACATATCTATGCAAGAGTATCCCTCTCTTTTTCACATATAATAAAACATATACCCTTGCATCCACAATGCATCATGTATTGTAAACCGTTCGCAGAGATTTATTGTACGCATTCTACAACCCACAATTATATTCCGATCCTTGGTTTGACTATTACTAAACTTAACTTTCATAACTTTCGATACATTTTAGTCCCAATTGTTGAAGAATTGTCATTTTCATGATTCAACGTTATTGTTTTATGCGTGACATCTCCAGGTCATTCTTTATTATGAACAATATACTCTAGACTAGTTTTTTTACCTTTACCCAACAGCTGTATTACTTAAATAAGAAAACTTCCTTTTTAGAAACATTGATACTCGATTACAATTGAAATAATTCGTATCAGCCTTTATTACGTGCTTTTTGACTGAACATAATATTCTAGTTACGAAAAGATGTTGTTGATACTAACCAAAAAATACTTATTGGATTATCAGATTAGAGTGTTTATGAGCTAAGTTATGTACAATGTGACACGTGGTTCACATGGGCAGGGAAACAAGACACGTTTTGCAACTTCGGTTAAGCAGAGAAAAAAGAAAGTATTTGCACCCTTTTCTTTTTTTACTGCTCATTTTGAATGACAATTGTCGGTAATTCGACACAGGTTACTCTTTCTATAGTCATTTTTGAAGGATATCACAATCTTTTTTTTTTCTTAAAAAAAACGTCACATTAAAAAAAAAAAAATATACGGTAAGATCTCAGTGATCGACCAGCATTCTCTAAAACTAATTGTTTATTCATTGGTTAACGTATCATATGTAACAAGTTGATTAATTAAATTAACTGTCTATATTTCTGAGATGAGTTATTATGTACACTATTTACATTATTTGGACTATTGCCCTCATTTTTTTCGCCATATTTATTACAAAGTTTCGGCCGTTGTACGCCCCGGCCTTTTTCAGTTAGTTGGAATCTCGAACTGAACCCTTTATTTCGCTCGCTGGGGTAGATTGTTCTAGTTCCATGTGCCATGATTAATGGATGTCAGTTATCAGTTATCTCCTGTTAATTCCCCTCTCCAAGTTCTCCAACGCCTTAACCAGGTATTGAATTCAAACTTTTTGGGTTTGTGATTTCAATAGCCTTTCCCGTCCCTATTTAATATAATTTTCTATTTCAGATGGCTTACATGAGTTCCTACCCGAAAATGATGGTGGTCATACAGACCTTCTCGATGTGTGATAGCGTCAATGAAAGTGAATAAACTGAATCCATTCCACATGCTTGGTTTTAATGTATGGCTTCTTCTTCTATTAAGTCTCATTACTTTTTTGATAAGGGGTGACAAGACTTCCAGAGCAAGCTTTGATTTCATTTTTAGCGGATTTATAACGGCACCTACGTCTTTCTATCTCATTTCAATGATACTATTTTGATGATTTTAATGATAATGTTTGTATTATTGTTTAGGGTGTTTTTTTTCATTGTTGATCCGAAATTCTTGATACACCTATATAATTTCCTATTTCAGATGCTTGATACGAAAATGATGTTGTTCATACAGACCTTCTCGATGTGTGACAGCGTCAATGAAATTGAGTAAACTGAATCCAGTACACGTGCTTTGTGTTATTGTATTACTTGTTCATCTATTGTTCTCACTATTCTTTGGTAGTGGGTGACAAGACTTTCGGACCACCCTGTAGATTTCTTCAAAGGGAAGAAGGAAGGATTACACTTATAAAACAAATAAGTAAGAAATGTGAACCGAGAAGGTCGAAAGATTTAGAGAAGAAAACGGCTATCGTCAGTAAATAATAAATGAAAGCAATAAATTAATAGATTCGGTGTGAAGTTTGAATGGAAGCAAGGAATTTTGTAATGAAAAAAAAAGAAGGAAGGACACATTGAGAGATAATATTTCTTCATAGAAAACAAGAATAAAAAAGAAACCAAAATACAAAAATCGCTAACATAAAAAGAACACGGGATTTTACGATAAGCGAATTTTCACATTTTCCATGACAAGTATCTTGTTTAAACCTTGATGTCTGTTAAGAAATAATAGATAGATAGATAGATAGATAGATAGATAGATAGATAGATAGATATGCACAGAATCAGATAGATAGATAGATAGATAGATATGTAGACATATATATATATATATATATATATATATATATATATATATATATATATAGATAGATATAGATAGATAGATAGATATGCAGAGTATGAGTTAGATAGACAGAGAGAGCGATAGAGAAATAAGGATTACGAGAATGAGAGAAATAGATATGCATATAAAGAGATAGATAGATAGATAGATAGATAGATAGATACATAGATAGATAGATAGATAGATAGATAGATAGATAGGCACAGCATCAGGTAGAATGATAGAGAAAAATGCATACACACATAAACGTATATACTCCTGCAGGATATAGATATATTGATAGATAGATATGCAAACATATATATATATATATATATATATATATATATATATATATATATATATATATATATATATATATATACAAAGAATATATATATATGCACTATATGAGCTAGCTAACTAGCTAGCTAGATAGTTAGATAGATACACACGTAATGAGATAGATAGATAGATAGATAGATAGATAGATAGATAGATAGATAGATAGATAAAGAATGAGATAGGTAGATATGCACAGAATCAGATCGATAAGTAGATAGATATACATTCACATAAGGATATATAAATGTTGATATCTCCACGAAAACGCTAAAAATCAGCATACCATGACTAAAACATGCTCCAAGCGTAATGATAACATATTCTTATTGTCAAAATGTTTATGTTATTATTAAGAGGAAGGATCAAAATTTTTTTGGAATATTTAATTAAATTTTTCACTCCTTTTTAGAACATTTACATTTTTAATTAAATCTTGTTTTTTTTCTGCATCAGCGGTTGTACGTGCTTTTAGCATATCAAATTTTAACCTCTTTTTTGCGGTGACATACACATTAATTTGGAAATTCTTGAAAAAATTAAATAACTATCAGATTTGAAGGACATTCTTTGTACATATTCACAAATGAATGAAATTATTTTTGAATTTTTTTTATTAGAAAATCTAGATTAAAAATTAACCTCTTACTTAATTTTATTAAAACTTGAGAAATTCAACATAATAATCTTTAGTGAGGACATTAGTTGAAATCAGAATTTGAAGTTTTTAAATGACTGAATTTTTTTCTCAGAGTCCGTCTTACCTAAAATCTGAAAAAAAACTAAGACATTATATAAGTAGAAAGGCTTTTAATTGCTTTTATGAATAATATATGTTAAAAACAATATTGTGCGGAGAAAAAAAATTTACAAGATTTCTTTTTCATTTCATTTCAATTTAAATAGAATAAGTTATAAAGTTTTAAAATCTTTTAAAATTCTTTATCTATGTAATAATTCTTAGAAAATAATGCTGTTAAGTACAACTATATTTACTAATCACATCTTGTAAAGCTTATTAATGTCTGACCAACGCGAGTTGTTAAAAGAATTTCAATGTTTTTGTATATGTGATTACGTGCAGAAGATCTGAAGTATGGATGTACTAACCGATAAATCTATCCTGAAAGGGTCACGTGTTTTAAGTTCTGTCTCCCTTTAACGCGAAAGACTCCCCCATGTGAAATTTATTGTTTGCTCCACCATACTTAACTATGAACACATTCGACTCTCAGTAAATAGTTTAACACACACACACACACACACACACATATATATAACCAAATCTTGTACTTAAGTCATGTTTGTATACAATATGTTATGCTATAAGTAATATTAGTTTCAAATCAAATTCATTTAACTTTAAATTTACTAATTTTCCTCAAATGTTTCAGAAATATATATATTATTATTTTGGCAAGATTTTTAAACAGAGAATTAACTTTTGTTTATACAATTGAAAAGAAAGTATCAAAACTTAATATGATATGTTTATAACTAGCTTAAACTCCGCGTTATTGGACGGCAATCAAGCTAGCTCCTGGCGAGGGGACTTGATTGGGTATTCGTCTTGTTCATGAGTTTCAGAGTCCATTTGATCTGTGTTTTCATTTTCATGGGACTTTCTTTTTCCTACTGCGGCCATGTTTCTTTTTATTACAATCTGTTCCGCTGTTGGCAGAGATTTCATTTTGCGGGACATACTGCTCAAAATTGATCGCTGCATTTAAGTATTACATTATTAATTATGCATTTTAAAAGGATTGCATTATTATTTATTGCATTTTAAAAGTTCAACGATAATTCTTCTTTCGCCAGTAAATTTAAAGATACTTAATGTGTGTAGGTCCTTGCTGTCTGTACAAATTGATATTTTTTATTCCCTCGGTGACTTTCGCTGGATTTCGCTATTAATTTCCATTATTCCCAAATTTATTTCCAAGTTATAAAATTTCTTATCATACAAAGAAATTTATCGCGAAGAATCACGTACAAAAATCGCCGAAAACAATCGCAGCGATTAAAACTTGGAAATCCAAAATTTCAGGATTACTGGTTGGGATCCTCCCCGGAATGTTTTTAATTGGCTCACAGAGTCGGCTTGATTCCAATATGGTATGATATTTTGGGCTATGACCTCTCGGAGTAAAGTTGAAAAAGTGTGATACACTGACATTTGCTTTTATTTATATAAATGATGATGATAATATTAAATGTTTCCTTATAAGGAAATATTCCGCATTTGTGACCGAGCAGCCGGTTCTAGTGTTGGTTGAAATTTGTAAAATCTTTCTTTTAATATTTTTAGGAAAATTTGTTTCTCACGTCCATTAACTGATAACACTCTTTTCAGTGTTGACATAGGCTTCCTTCTTAACTCTGAGTTTTCCGTTGTGTAGAACGTTAACATATTATTTATGCAATTTTATTTGTTGCTGTTGTTAAAAGCTCTCGATGTGGTTTCTGTTATTTGGTAAAATTCGTTGTGATTCTGTAGCACCTCTCCAAAAGTTTAAAAGAAACAAGGATCCTACATATGACCTACAGGTTTCATGAAGATATTTTAACCATTGTTCTTAGAAAGCGGTTTTATACAGCTGACGATTTACATGTTTCTGAACAGGTTTGGCGCCAAGCATGACACCTATATGAAAGTCTCAATCTGACGAGGCTTTTTGAGAACATGTCTCGAGTTTTCAGTTTTGATTTTTGCATCAATTCGCTGTGTTTTATGACACTTCTGCTGGCGTAGCCTATTCTACTTTTAACTGATATTAATTGTTATATATGTTTAAATGAGTTTGGCGTAATGAAGGATATTCACATGAAAGCCCCGATTTGACTGGACGATTTAAGAACATGACTCAATTTTTTACGTTAACGTTTCGGATTTCTAACAAGACTACCGCTAGAACTGCTAATTCTATAATAATTCCTTACTCCTTATACTATTTTTCTTTTTTTTGTAACTAGTGCATGTACCAAGGTTGGAAAGTAACAGATAATAAAGAACAAAGGACTGTGGAGAGATATACGCACCAACGAAAGATGGTCTGATGAGACGTATAAGTTTTTAATAAAAGATCCATTTTCAAAATGGCTTCCTCTCTGGAGACGCATAAAATACAAACAGCTGTCGTAGAATTTCACTTTCTGGAACCAGTAAGCTTTGCAAACATTCATATGAGGCTTTTTTTTTTAGAATTGCTTGCTTTTGTTTTAAGCACCATAAAGACATAGGTCAATAGTGATCCTCGAGAGAGATGAGTGACGTCTGCTGCAGTGTCAAGACATTTGTTATAATGTAGTCACTTGGCTACGTAAATGTGCTCCTACAATGCTAACAATATCTATAACGCAGCAGAATCTGATTTCCGGTAGAGGTTTTCGGTGGACGCACAACGTGAGTCCAATGAAGACCAGTTGAAAACAGGCAGAGTCAATCGTGTGCTAGAAAGAATATTCGTATATTCCTCAGGTATACATACCCCCATATAAATGTTCAATTCAAGT
>CAHIKZ030004817.1:2035000-2037500 GCA_903632075.3 Acanthosepion pharaonis | reverse complement strand
TTTTTTTCTGGGATGTTCTGGCGTTTTTTTAAGTAAAGTTTCCTTGACAAATATAGATATATTCTTTTTTTTTTAAAAAAAAAGTTCTTGTTAAACATAATTTATTTATTTATTTTTTTAAACTTAATAGGTGCTTGGAACGGGAATCCCCTTTATAAAGACTTCAGGTGAATATTTCTTTTCTGAGGTTATTTCTGTTTTCTCGCTATCTCTCTCTCTCTCTCTCTCTTTCTCTCTCTGCCACTAAGACCTAGTTGAGATAGACTGGATCTCTCTCTCACTAAGAACCTGTCCAGAGAGAGGTTAGTTTTTATCTCCGTTTTAAAATCTGCCTGAAATGAGACAAGACAATGTCGTTAAACATGTTCGCGACTTGCAACAGCTTAGTTAAGGTGGCATTTGTTTTCCATAAAATTCCTATATCGATTCATTTCTGAGATGGGTAATTGTCAATATTTTAGCATTATTTCGAACTAATTTTCTCATCTTGGTTCATATAGATGTTGTTATAAACACAACTTTTCAACCAACTATGCTCTTGTCATCATCAAGAGACAATTGATTGCCTGACATTGGGGTATCTGTTGATTATTGTGATGTTTTATCCCTGTGATAACAGTTATGTCTTTTCCTGTTGAACTTGTGCTTCACAGAAACGAAATAAAAATACTGAATTATCTTTTTTTTCTTATTTATACGGTTGCATCTTTAATGGTCGTTTTGAAATTAAGAGAAAGCATTGGAATAAACGAATAAAGTTTGTTATATTCACTGTAAATTGTAGGGCAAAACTGCTGTCTTTTAGTTAAAACAGTTACATCAATATAGTTTTGAACTATGTAGCAGATTGTGTACACAACGAAATACGGGGCAATGGTGGTTCCATGTATTTGTAAAATGTGTTGCTGCTTCTTTCTAATGAACGAAGGAGCGTTATTTGTTCCATGAATTGTTTGAGCTTGATATTGCTTTATTGTGTATTGCAGTGAATGACATCTCATTAGGAGTTTAAATAATTATACATCTAAAAATTCTTTTGAACTGAGGAGTAACCAATATAATCAACAAAATGAGATTCTATATTCCTATGTCCTGCTTGAGTTTCTTTTCGATTCAGTTCGTATTTTTGTGCATATATGTGACTTAAATTTACATAGCTCTACCTTTATCATTACGTGGATAATCTTTATTCCTGTTGTCATTTGGTCGAGTACATTAATTTTATTATTGCGATAGTCATGCCAGACTTAAATACTGGCATACCTGAAAATTGATTTTTTTACTCAGGAGTGACAGATATAATCATATAATAAGATGCTATGATGGTTTCATATATTCGTTAACTTTCATAGATCTTTGGTTTCTATTTTAAACAGTTTCCTTCATTTAGATTGTTGTGAGGTAAGATGTGTCCGGAGAAGGAGATGTCATAATTGTTTGATGTGTTTGTCAAGTTTGTTGCAACTTTAGAGTCATTTTCCCTAACACATCTTTAGAGTCATCAATAGCGAAATGAGATGCTATGGTGTTGCTATGTCCTGGTTGAGTTTCTTTTCACTTCAGTGTGTATTGTTGTGTGGCTTAAATTTCAAACACTTACATCTATTTACCTAGTTTCGAAATAAGTCATTGTGACCTTAATGTATTTGTCGAGATAATTTTAGATTTATTTGACGCAGAAGATATGTCATTTCTTTTATTAACATATTTTACATAATTTTTAATAACTTTATCCAGGAGAAAGTTGAAATCAGGAAAGAGATTTAAATAGCTCTGCCTTTGTCCTTATATGGTCTATCTTTATTCCTGGTGTTATTTGCTCAAGTACAACTATTTTATTATTTCAAAATCCATGTCTAATGTAAACACTGACATCTCTGAAACTTTTTTTTTCTTTTGAACTAAGGAGCAACCAATATAGTCAAAGAAATAAAATGCTATTGGGGTTTCATGTATGTGTTGAGTTTGTTAGATCTGTGGTCTCAGTATTAAACATCAAAGTCTGTGGACATCTATCTATCTATCTATCTATCTATCTATCTATCTATCTATCTATCTATCTAGCTCATCTGTTCATGTCTCTCACTCTGACTCTATATCAATCTGTTCATATCTATATATCTATCTATATATCTATCTATATCTTTATCATATCTCTCTATCTATTTATCTATCTGTATCCATATCTGTCTATCTGTCTATTTCAGTCTATTCATATGTATCTACCTATCTCAGTGTGTACCTATCTCTCTACTATGTACAATTTAATATCTAAAATGAATAATTGTCAATATTAAATCATATTTCAAAGTGTTCTTCTTACTTTGTTTGATATAGATTTTATTATAGACTCAGTGTTTCAACCAACCTTTCACGGTCATCATATATATATATATATATATATATATATATATATATATATATATAAAATATATAAAATTAATTAAAAAATATTGGTATCTGATGGATAATCTCAAGGAGGATGAAATCTGGAGAACTC